>NQII01004706.1:54837-131091 GCA_002778355.1 Clitarchus hookeri | reverse complement strand
GGGTGATAAGTTGGTATATTTCTACTTTAATAAGTACGCAGAACATGAATATACTGGGGTCATTAACGTATGACTAGTTTCGTAATATGTGCCCACCTAACCTAATAGAACCTAACCCCACAATGAGTGAATCATTATTTTACATTTTTAAACTAACCTAGGATTGTTGGGTTTTACACTAACCAAGGGATTTTTGATTTTACACTAACCGAGGATAGTAGGGTTTTACACTAACCTAGGTTGTTTGGGTTTTACACTAAACTACGAATGTAGGATTGTAGGTATTTAAAGGAACCGTAAAACACACCAAAAGAATGTAAATTGACTCACCTAGGTAGGGTCTGGTATAATTCCTCTGACGTTAATAGATGTAGACAAACATATTTTGCAAGTTTTTTAAATGTGTTCTACTTATTTTAACATTACGCCCTCTTGAATATGAAGAAGGTAAGCTGTGCAGAACCCATTAATGCACCTTTTGTTGGTCTAGGATGTTTCGTTCAGAAACGTAAACAAACTTGCTATACTGCTCATTTCGCAATTTTGTTCAATTTTTTTTTAATATGTTGTACTTATTTGAAAGCTACGCCCCTAGTATATTCGTGTTCTACGTGATTAGTAGAGTAGTAATATATCATAATTTTGAATTTTTTTTTGTGTCTTTCAGAAAAGCCCCTAAACTTAATAATTACTTTCCTCTGTCCTCTGCCAATTCAACTGTTGTACACCTTACTTTACTCGATGAAACAAGTAACACCCGCAACATAAACAAATATTACGCACAGAAGCACTCGTTCTTGCACACTCAGTTTTTAAATTGGTCGGATTCGGACGTCACAACTCCCGGTCGCAACAACACAACCACACTACCCCCCATCTGAACAGCAACTGAAATTCCATGCCGATGACATATAAAAGACAGTTACGATGATGTCAACGACCTACAGCCAATAAGGTGACGGCACAATGCCGAAAATCACTGAAAATTATGGCGTCCGATGTAAACAAAGCGGCTGGCTGCTCGTACTTTTAACTATTTTATTTTATACGTTCTACTTATTTTAACATTATNCTGCCAATTCAACTGTTGTACACCTTACTTTACTCGATGAAACAAGTAACACCCGCAACATAAACAAATATTACGCACAGAAGCACTCGTTCTTGCACACTCAGTTTTTAAATTGGTCGGATTCGGACGTCACAACCCCGGTCGCAACAACACAACCACACTACCCCCCATCTGAACAGCAACTGAAATTCCATGCCGATGACATATAAAAGACAGTTACGATGATGTCAACGACCTACAGCCAATAAGGTGACGGCACAATGCCGAAAATCACTGAAAATTATGGCGTCCGATGTAAACAAAGCGGCTGGCTGCTCGTACTTTTAACTATTTTATTTTATACGTTCTACTTATTTTAACATTATGTCCTAAATATGAACAAGGTAAGCTGTGCAGAACCCATTAATGCTACTTTTTTTGGTTTAGGACGTTTCGTTCAGTAAAGCCGAAAAATTGTTGTAATAAATAAATAAGTATATAAAATATATACCTTATTGGGGACTTAATAAGGGGAAGAAAAATCGAGTGAGTGAAGAGATTTTGGTGGTTCTAAACAGCGAGGTCTTGAGAGCCAATGAGGGTGATTGAGATGAGTTTGGAGCAATGCCGGTATGATAAGGGTGGGGGAAACGGTTGATTCCTGAGAAAACCACCAACCAGCGGCATCGTCCAGCATGATTCCCACGTGCAGAAATATGGGAGAGACCCGGCCAGGGGTTGAACCCGGTTCACCTTGGTGAGAGACGAGCAGACTAACCGCTCAGCCACTGGCCGTATTAAAAGTCAAGTCACCAATGCGGTAACTGCAGGTTTAATGGGAAAGGTAAAAATCAACAGGGCTGACAATTGTACAATTGGCATACCATCCAAGGTTTAGATCATAGATTGTACACCGTACAAAATTATCGTACTAGTACAATCAGGAACGTACAGTTGGCAACGTTGCTGCAAAAGGATATAAATCACAAAGGGATCACGTGTGATTCCTTTGTGATGTGTTTGGGTATTTAGACCTATTTATTTACCCTCGCATGATTCTCAATTCATACAAGAGTGTGATTTGTCAAAAGCAACGTTATATAATTACATGCACCGCAGGACTAACAATATTACAATCAATTTAATATATAAAAGAATGGTGTCACTTTCCAAACTCTAGTATGTTACAATTAATGCAATGTTGTAATTTCATTCACTGATACATTAGTAACTCTATTAGTCAACAATATTCATTTGCAAAAAAAGTTAGTCACTGTGAACAAATTGCACGAGTACGACAAATGTAGCCACACAGTATNCATCAATTTCTGTGAACATGCAGCATGCCTCGATGGCACATGTGACAAGCATTTGCTCAGCTGGAGGAGTTTGAGAGTGGCCGCATTTTTGGCCTCCGAGAGGCAGGTTGGACGTTTCTGTGCATTGCTCGCCACTTGAACCGTTTTGCCTATTCTGCGAGTCTGTGTTAGATGTAGTGTAAACAGGAGGGTGCACACACCCATCGATAAGGCTCAGGTTGACCCCAGCGGACCACCAGTAGGGATGAATGTTTCATAGTGCGACAGGCTGTAAGTATTCCATGAGTGCATCGCTGCGCAACATCCAAGGACGTGTCACGGCAGCTGGGGGTACGCCTGTGTCCACCAATGCCATATATAGGCGGCTATCAGAGTGGGATTTATCGTCGCGATGTCCCTTGCAATGTCTACTGTTATTGCGACGCTAGCGCCTGTTGCGCTAGTTGTCTTCGTCAGTTTCAACTCTGCGTGGTGGGTACGCTCTATGCTCTGCTCGGATCCCCTCCCTTTTCCTCCCCTGTGCTCCCCCTTGATTTCCCCTCCACTTGTGCATCATAATTTTTTATGATCTGGGCAGTTTATTTAAGTCGTTGCACACCTTGCTCCTATCCTATTGTACGCTCGGTCTTCGCCTGAATGTGTACCTGAAGAGATGACATGATGGCCTAGATCAGTGTTTCCTAACCTTTTCAGCCATGGACCCCAGTGCTTCTTCTGATATTTCCTTATAATATTTCTTTGCATTCACCCACCCGCTGGCGCACGTTCGTCGTGCCAAGTAAGCGTAGCGGTTACGAGACTTTCGGTGGCATTTATTTATTATTGTTAAATGGTCCAGAGATGAGACTGCGGACCCCCATACATATACTCGCGGACCCCAGGTTAAGAAACACTGGTCTAAAAATTGCCAATTTGTCTTCCTATGGATGTATTGCCGTGATGAGACACTTTGTATTTTATTTCGTCGCCTGAGCCACTGAGAGTTTGAGCATTTCAAAACGGTGAGTCGTGGACTGAGTTTGTATGTTAGCTGGGCCTTTTATAATGTTTTAATGTTTTGTGTGGCATAGATGTGTTTTCTTGGGTATGCAGTAAGGTTGGTGTTTTTTTTTCAAAATTGTGGTCTCTGTCGCCAGTCTAAATTTGGTTTCGGCTTTAACTAAAACCTAGCATTGCTGTGAGTTTCCTGTTTTTACGTGTTGTGTTAATCTTGTTTGCTGCCCAAGAATTATTTAATTTTCTTTAAAATACTTTGTGTCTATGACTCTTATGTTGGACGTGGTCTACCTTTCTAACTGTGTTTGTTCATTAAAAAATTTTATTCGGATGGAGCTTTGACGGGGCACTTGCCTGCCTCCGCTGAACTTCATATTTTTTTTTTGTAGCATTTTAAATTTGATATTTAATTTTTATAAATAGGAGGCTTTACTAGGCTCACAAAGTTGCCTTCTTTTTTAATTGCTCTTTTTTACAGTGTAGTCAAATGAAAAACTTTAGTTGTAATCTACAAATTATAATTGTTTTAAATAATCGTTAATCATCTGGTAATCTGTAAATGATATTGTTTTATGTATTCTATAATCAACAGAGCAATTTATTAAATTCATTACGTTCTTGTCAAGTTTTATAAAAAAAATTTGTGTGGATCTGGAATGAAATTGCTATGGTGATCTTTTGTCTCAAATTGCCAATTTGCTTGTTACAAAATCTAGGATGCTGCTTGGTCATTATATAAGTATATTTAATTGGCAGACATATATAATATGTGTATATATATATACAAACTGAAATTTCTTCCTATATTATTTGTGCTTCGGCACATCATGACCTGAGCATCGCCGAGCATGTGTGACCTTCTGTTGCGAATGGCCGGAGTAGCAGCTTGAGGATTGCCAACAAGTGGTATTCAGCAAATAATCACAGTTCCGTCTGGACACAGATGACTGCGGAATTTGAGTCTGGAGGTGTCCTGGCCAGAGCCGTGATTCACGCTTCACGTAGAGCGACACACTGCCCCAACGAGAGGCGTCGTAGTGCGGGATGCCATTTCCTACAATTCCCGCACCCCATCGGTAGTGGTTTAAGGAACCATGACGGCGTGGCGAATCCGTGCAGAAAATCCTGCGACCACGTGTGCTCCTCTTCCTGGTGCAGCTCGACGACCCAATTCCCCAGCAGGATAATGCACGGCATCACCCAGCACGTGCATCTCCGGTCTGCCTTTGTGATGCCAAAATGCATCCTTGGCCAGCAAGGTCCCCAGACCTCTCGCCCATCGAGAATGTCTGAGACCAGATTGGACGGCGACTTTGGCCAGCTGCAACTACGGCGGATGTGGAGGGTCAGTTGCGCCAGCTGAGGCAGGATCTTCCTCGGGAGAACATCCAACGTCTGTATGCCTCCGCGCCTGAACATATCACCACCTGTCTCCGTGCTACGGGTTGTCCAACATTATGATAAGTGCATCCTGACAGTGTTGTTCCCCTGTAATACAGGCTTGGTGTGGTTCAGTATTGAGATGTTTTCTGTATACATTCTAGCATGTCCTGTGCCTGTACCCACTAATGATGCTCTACGATGACACCTTCAGGGTGATCAATTTCTTTTGTAAATGAGTGTATTTTCTGAAACTGTTATTACTGCCAAGGGGACCTATGAGTGCAGAGTAACTGTAATGTTTAAATTATATTTTTATTTTAGCGTGATGTAAAATTTTATTATAACATTACATTATGCTCAAAAAAATAAATTAAAAAATGTATTTGTAGTAGAGATGGCTAGGTAACAGTGAAAAAACTAGTTTGGTATTATTATTGTTTCATATACTAGTTGTGGTTGGTGCTGCTGTTTTAGTTGCAGTGAGCGAAATTACAGAAAGCTCAAATTAATTTACATTTTTTTTTTCATTTATTGAATGTTGTAATTTTTTCTATTTTATTTAAAGCCTCTTATATTCATCCATTCAATTGGATAGAAGTTGTCAAGCTTCATTTTTAGATAATAATATAGGCCTATGCATTTACTCATATGTTCCAAAGATCCTAGCCTAGGCTCGCATACAGGAACTACAATGCACAGTTATCTTGTGGGTGGGTTGGATGGGGAGTTACAGGAGAACATTTCAATACAATACTCTTATGGGTCAAAGTGCGGGTGTAAACTTATGTGTACACATTACGTACATAACGCGTATATGTTATCTACACATACATATATAATATGCAAGGCACAATATTTGAACTTAGGTTCATCAAGACGACGGAGCTACACTTGCTCTCTACCTGTCAAACTTGTTTTAACGTAATACCGTAAAACGGTAACACTGGTGAAATACTGTGGTGAAAAGAAACAAAATTTTTTATGAAGTTTGACGTCATCGTATTGAAAAAACAAACCCTAAAAATTGTGAACAGTATTATTTATTGCAGAAAAACAGCATTCTCACATTTTTATGATTTGTCTTTCATTCAGAATACTTCAAAATTTTGTTTTTCAGTTCTGTTTCTTTTCACCCCAGTGCTTCTAACCNAACAGCATTCTCACATTTTCTTGATTTGTCTTTCATTCAGAATACTTCAAAATTTTGTTTTTCAGTTCTGTTTCTTTTCACCCCAGTGCTTCTAACCACCCCACTTTATGGTACATATAAGTAATAATACCACTGAATAATGTATTCATTTTTACTTAAGTACCCTCCCACTAATATCTGTTATCTTTGGTTTTGAAGAGATCAATATTGGGTACAGACCAGATAGATATCTTGTAGAATTGTGTTGAACTTTTTAAAAGTAGTGTTCATCCCAAACTTTTTTGATTTAACATATTTTATGTCAAGTTGGTTGTTTCTTTGTGTGAAGTGGCTATATATCTATAATTGATCTGGTTGTAGTGGTTGCTTTACTTTTTTCTATCTTGTGTTTCATCTCCTTAACTAACACCAGCGAACATAAATCTGAAGCCATCATGAGCGGTGGTCTACAAGTTTTTATGAACGCGTCTCGTCTAGGTGTAGAAAGTGTATTCTGTACAATATCTTTATTGCTCTATTTTGTAGAACTTGCAATTGCTTAGTTTTGTCACTGTTGCATTGTGACCATTATATATGTAAGTATGTCAGATGGCTATGTATTAACGAGAAATATAACTGTCTTCTGGATGTATCGGGTATTTTATCCCTTATTTGTTTAAATGCACCCACAAGGGGAGCCTCTTTACTTATTATTTTTTCAACATGATCATAACAAGTGATGTTAGCATGCATCACTAATCCTAAAAAATATATTTTTTTTTTCCCACCTGTTGGATTTCAACATTGTTTACCGACACCTTTAATGTTTTAGTGAGGGTTACAGCATAATTTGTTGTACAAAATATCATGAACTTAGTTTTTGTTTCATTAATGTACATTTTATTCCTTGACAGCTGATTTGTTAGTAAATCTATATCCTGTCGCATTTCATCCATGATGTGTATTATTAAATATTTATGAGAAGAGTTTTATTTTAAAGTCGCAGGATTGACTCGGTGGTCCTTCACCACTAAGGTTGCCAGTATTCATAATTGTACTGATGGGTGTTCTCTTGGGGGAGAGTGGCAAACACTACTGTAGAATGGAGGTTTTCTTGAGGTGCTTCGATTTCCTCCCTCATCTTTATACCTCTGAGGTTCCGAACCCATCTTGTCTCTGGCCGGCCATAATGATAGGTGGGTCCCATAAGTTGGGTAACTGCCCATGCCTCTTCTCACCTTATTAGTTGATTGTACCTGAAAACGAGCGAGGTGGCATGGTGTAAGCCGTGAGACTCGCATTCGGGAGTTCCTGGGTTCGATTGCTGGTCCGGGCATTCTGATATTGGTTTCCCGAGATCTCTCCAGTCGAATGCTGGTCTTTTAGTAATACAAGCCCTGGCCGCCTCCTTCCCCGCTCCTGTTTGTCTGAGCAACTTGCCGCGTCTCTAATGGCCTTGCTGTCGACGAGATGTTGAACCCTGCCTACGCACTATTTCACCTTAAGGCAGGAGCAATGAAAACAAATTTTAGCCGTACGTAATCGTTTTCCACTGTCTGTTGGCCGGCATGATGACCTCCCTGCTTTCACGACAAATGGCTGTCTCATTTCTATAAGGCCGGAGTTTTTTTTTTGTCTCAAATGAACACTTATCATTTAAGCATCAACATTTACTTCAATCCATTGCTTATTTTAATTATTAGTGTTTGTAATTGTTCTCACAACTAAGTAAAATAATTTGTATAACAACTAAATGGCTGATAATTAGTCTATTCATGGTTTCTACACACTATTTGAAGCAAACCTTTGAAAAATCACCCCATATATGACATGGTCTGTTGTTTTCTAACTGTGCCATGTTTCACAAGTGTTTTATACTTGTTTTAACGTAAAATTGGCTTATTTTTTGTTAAATTGAACTTTTACTTTCAATTTATCTATAAAGTGTAATATTTAATTTGTAATTAAAATGAATGAAAACAGTGAGAAAATAGGTGTGTTGGTAATGCAAAATATTATTTAACTGAGCGTGTACGAATGCAATAATTTTCAACGTAATAATTTTCTAGACATGGTCAAGCTTTGTTTGCACGAGGCGGAGGAATATCCTGGAAGTAGATCTTTGGTAGTGCTTCAGGAAAGTGTAACGTAACAGACTGCACTAGCGACGTAACTCCAGATTGGAAGTACCTGCTGGGAGGAGTAACTCACTTCTTCCTGTTTTCCGTCATTCTAGTTTGATAACTGTTAGCGGTTTTGTAATTACTATTTTGTTGCATCATCAGTTAAGAAGGTGAGGGACACACATTAATGACCTAATATGTTAATTAAAGTTTTATGACTGCTAGAAGCTAGCAAAGGAAAACTAAGAAAGGGCTCTTCTAGATGACAGTTTTTGCCAACTTTGTGGACAAACATGGGGTGTCTTTGTTATGTATATCTTGCACCACAATGGCATATGAACATTTACAGCATAAGATGTAACTCGGCATAAATGCATCATGATAATGTAGAATTGCTCTTCCATGGTTTTTGTGCATCTGCTTCCACCAAATTGTAGAATACAACTGATGTTTACAGCGTGTATGTCCGACACGACCTTAGGAAGGATTTTTACTTCCGCAGGCGGAGCATGGGCGACGACCCGAACCAGGACCTGCCAGTAAAAGAAACTGCAGCGACCGCCATGCAGCCGTTGGCAGGTACGGTAGTTCATTCAGTATTGCCACTGCCGTGTCTCTGCCTCGTCGGATGTGCTGCCAACTTGCTTGTCTCGTGCAGCGCGCGCAGGGTCCGCCAAGCAGGTCGCGGTGCCGCACGCGCTGCGCTCCGACTTGGAGGATAGGTACCTGAACTTGCGGCAGGAGAACGACGGACTGAAGACGACGCTCCAGAAACAGGAGGACAAGGTGAAGAGGTATCGTGTTGTGCTCTTCTACCTTGCTGATGTGCGTGCGTTCTGAATCCAGACAAATGTCCCTGAATGAAGTTACGTTTGTCGCTTGCGACTTTGTGCTCAGGACAGTATGTTCACGCTAAACTGAGCACTTTTGAAAACCCTGCCTAAATTATACTTTTCTCATAGCGTATGTGTGAAATTTACATTCCGGATAACATAATTACTTTATTCATGCGTCATTCAGGTGAAAGCGTGAAATTTTAAATATGTTACCGAATTGCTATAGTCCATTCACAAATACTTTCAACTTTTCTGAAGCCCTGCTTAAGTTCTACTTCAGGATATTCCTGTCTCGTGCTAACAAAGTGTAGTTAAATCTATAAAATTACAACAACGAGACAATGCACCGTATTCTTGTGCACTCAGTTTAATAATATTTTACATGAGAAATATTTCTTACGAGGTATTACCAACATGCCTGTTTTCTCTCTACTTATGTTTATACTAATTATGAATAAAATATTATAATTTAATGATCAAATATAAGTGAATGTTCCTTTTAACGATAAATAAGATACTTTTATGCTAACAGAAATATAAAACACTTGCAATATATGAAATATTTAAGAAAGAACCAAAAATGTTTTGCATGGGGTGATTTTTCAAAAGTTTGATTCAAAAAGTGTGAAGAAGCTGTGACCATATTTTGCACTCTAAATCAGAAAAACTCTAACGTTATTTGCTATACATTCAAACATTACACTCGCAATATAACTTCAAGACTTGTAACTATCTGCCTCTGTTCACTGCCAACTTAGCTGGGATCCTGCATGCTAGTGTATATAGTAGCATCTATGTAATTAACAGGCAGTGATTTTTTTCAAGGGTTGATTTCAAAAGTGCTTATTTTACCATGAACAACTCATATCATACAGTAAACCTCACTGCATTGAGTCCAATGATTAAGAATTTGTTATACAAGCGTAAGTATTCTCTATAGTCAATACTAGTGATGGAACGAATATTCGCATTCGCAAAAATGATGCCAATATTTTGTGAAAGTATTTGGCAATGAAAAATGAAAATGTTTATTAAATAATAATGCAACTGCTATGATTACGACATTTTTATTTATTAACATATTTTTTATGTATAAGAGTGTATTTTAATGATATTTGGGAAACAGCCTTGTAGTTATTCACTAGATTACATAACAGAAACACACTCTTGATATTCTTTTATTCTTATTTACCTAAGCAAAATCAAATTAAGGCAGGTAATTTCTTAAAACTTCTAAACTATATTATAACACAACTGTATGATCAAATACCATTGAACTGCTTTAACACAAAACAATGGAATAAGATATAACCCAACCTTTTTAATTATACAAATCAACTTTAAATGAGATCTTTTGTAAAAACACTTAACAATATGCATTTATGCAACCTAAAGGGTATCTTATTCAAATATGTGAGATCTTTTAATGAACTAGTAATCATGTTTAATTGTAAATCAAATCGACTTCTTATGAATAAAGTTAAAAATATATTGTGAAGAAAAACAAACAATATAATAATCTTCTTTTCAATTAAAACAAATATGTTCTTAACATTTTGTTAATTTTAACTTTGGTACTAATACTAACTCACTAATTATGTAATTTTTAAGATATCCATTAAACATTACTTCTTGAAATCGAAAAATAAAACTATGAAAAATTGTTTATATCTAAGCACAATTAAGTGAAACACTTAGTAATTAAATAAGAGTAGAGGAATATAAAACTTCAGAAATAGAAGTTTTGATGCCTTTTCTCCTTGCAGCCTATTTCGATGGGGTGTGTAAAGAAGACCAGCCCCACTAAAGACCCTTTCGCTAGGCACACTAGTGGGTGGTGTTACTAAATATTGCCTGGCTATGGGAGAAATAATACCATACTTCTTATTATTTACCGCCCACCATGTAAGTGGATCTACATCATTTTCCACACGTTTATCTAATAAATATTCATTGATGGTTTTTTTTATCAAAACTTCTATAGGGTTCGTACATTCATTTTCTTCTTCTTCACTTTCGCTGGAATCCATCAGCAATTTCATGGTGTCTCTTAAAGATATAGATTTCTCTGTCAGACTGGCACTGGAACCAGATGTTTCAATCCGATGAGTAGTCATTCTGGCACGCTTAGGATTTGAACAAGACGATAGGCTTGATTCATCGTTTCCAATTGACTCTAAAATATTTTTCACAACTTGATCTCTGGTTGAAGAATTTTTGAAAAATTTTAATTTGTATCTCGGGTCAATAAAAGTTGCCGTAGCAAACAATACGTCATTTTCCAAATGGGAAAATCTGCGACATAGTTCTCGTTTAAGAACTAAAATCGTATTCCCAACGCATTCGTCGGTCACATCAAATTCACCAATAATTTTTTCCAAAGTGGACAATAATGGAATTACTGAGGATACAGAAATATTGGCTGCACTTAGTTCTTTTGTAATTTCTTCAAAAGGTCTGAGTAAAGTTATTATTTTTTCCACAATAATCCACTCTTCGGAAGTTAGTTGTGAAATCTTGTTATTCTGGGAAGCATAAAGACATAACGAATCTTTGTTTTTCAAAATACGCTCTAACATATACAAGCTGCTATTCCATCTTGTAGCACACTCTTGTATGATTTTCAGCTTTGGCTGATCGAGTCTTTCTTGTAGAGCAGCCAGTTCATCTTGAGCTACATTTAAGTGATGAAAATGTGTTGCCATCTTTTTACATTTTGCAATCACTGTTATAACGGAATCTTGTGCCTTAAGCCCTTCCTTGACAACCAGCTGAATTTGGTGTGACGAACAATCAATGTCTCTAATTAATAACAAGGAAATACCTTCTTTCATGTTTGTGCCACCATCTCTAACAATGCATTGCACTTTTTCTTTAGGTATTTCCCAATGCGACAACATGGTTTCAAGTTTTATAGCTATATTTTCACCAGTATGTCTGCCATCGTTAAATACCTTTGCGTTTAACACAATCATTTTTCTCTCAAAGTTTTTTGTTATACCATGACATGTAAGACTCAGCAAAGATATTCCTGAACAAGAATCAGACCAAATATCAGTGGTAAACGCCAATTTTTCAAATGACTTAATTAATCCCAAAATTTTATCTTTGACTTTGCCGTAGAAATTCTCACATATAAAAGAAGAAAAATGTTGTCGGCTTTTTATATTATACGACGGACAAAGATGGTTCAATAGTCTGACAAATCCAACACTTTCGACAAAACTAAAGGGTAAGTCCTCTAAAGCAATCATTTCACTTATGAAATTATCAATTTCCAAAGACTTGGCATTGTTGTTATCCCACTTTTTTGTTTTTTCGACGCAATCAGTCAAATACATCTGTTTCAGGTCGGTTTTCGTACATTGTCGCGAAGTGGAGGCCACAACACTTGTTGTAGAAGCATTTCGCTTTTCATTTTCCCTATTCTTTAAAGCATTATACTCGTTTTTATGCAAAGCTTCCAGGTGATTTCTCATAGCACTTGTTGTTCTTCCTTTGCGCTAGTATTGTTTATTACATATTTTGCATTTCAAATTTTCAGCATCACATATTGTAAAATAAGTCCAAACTTCGCTAACACACGACCGCATCATTTTGAAATATCACTTATCACTGTACAATTACAACAATAGAGTATTTACAAGTTAAAAACAAAACTTAAGTATGTTGACTCGACGCTGCCCCCACCTGCACTATACAGGGTGGTGGATAGCAGGGTACATAGTAATTTGTTACGGTGCTGGCTAACTGCACCTTGGGCTGCTGTAAGATGGGTGACACAAAGACATAACTGGGTTCGGTTTATTCACGCTTTACTTTTATTGTCCAAAGTTACAGTGATCTGTACATATATGAGACCTAGCCCCTTTTATATCTTCTCGGACGGTGGAATCTAGCTATCCCTCGATGCTGGTGGCTGGCGTTGTCGTGCTGTCTCGGTGTCTCTCCCGGGAAGTCCTGGGCTCGATCCCTGGACGTGCAGTTCTCTCCTCGTCGCTCGTCGTTCCTCGTATCTGACTCTCTCGTGACTCCGGCGTAACTCCCGACTCCGTCGTAACTCCGTCGTAACTGTCTTGTCGCTGCTGCTCCGTCGTAAACGTCTCGTAACTCTCGCGTAACTGACCTCAACTGTCCTTCACTCTCGCGTAACTCTCTTAACTGTGGCGTAACCGACTTAACTGTCCTCTGTGGCTTCTGTATACATACGTTTCTGTTCTATTTTCCATAGAACTCGGGACTTACCCTCTCGTGTTTGCGGTGGGATAGGGGTAGGCGGGGTGCACTGTTTTTCCCCGATTTGTAATTTCTTGTGGCGAGGGGCGATAATATGCCCGGGACTCCCTGCGTTCGCAGCATCATGTTGTGACTCAGGCAACATGACAGGTGCAGTTGGTTCGAGCTCGGGGATTCCTCTGGTCGTTAGGCCATCGGTTTACGGCGTGGGTAAGAATAGCGTCGCCACTACTGGTAGGTATGAGCGGTACGCGTCAAGGTAACCTCAAACTAAATCTTTACGAAAACATTATTAGCAGCTAACTTCATTCAGTAAGCCAGCAATCACTATTTGTTTACTTCGTTCAGAGTCGGGGCATATGGGCTAATCTTGCTTTTAACATGGCCGCCCGGCTGGCCAGTTCTAAATGCGCGGTAAAATTCGAGTTCGTAGGCACATGCTTTTGGCGCCATGTTCGAAAAACCAACATTCGCATTCGCATTCACATTTGTGAATGTCGGAGGTGAATATTCGCATTCGCGAATGTCGAAAAATCGACATTCGTTGCATCACTAGTCAAAACCATGTTGGCCAAGTTTTTTAATCTAGTTGTACTGAAACTTTATGTCTTTTTTTTTTTTTTGCATTTGGCACCTATGACATGTGTTAGTACCACAATATAGGAATAGTGTGACCTAGGGAGGTCGCATTGTCTCTAACCACGCCTGTATTTTTCCAATTATAAAGTACAATCAGTTATTGTTAAAAAAAATTTATGTGGCTTGCTCTGTTATGCAACTTATGACAAGTAAAAAATATAGACTATCTCTTGTTATCACATATTCAAGCAAAGACATTGAGCTGAAAGCTTTTAATGTGTGAAAATATCTTCACCCTCAATTTTTTGAAGTAAAAATATCAATAAAACATAGTATTATATTGGAATAAATATAGTAACTTTATTCTCCCATTGAAGATTGAGCTTATGGAAAAATAAATTGTGGGCTGTTCACGGTAAATTGGGCACTATTGAAAACAACCTTTGAAGAATGTCACTGCCCCCATCTGCGTATATTTTGATCGGCACACTGACTGGCATGCGCCCAGTAAAGTTGGTAACAATGGGGGAGAGTAGTTTCCTGTCGTAACATAAAATTAAAAGTGTTAAGTGAACAGTTCTGTGCGTCGGAGGTAAAGGGTACTATGTCACAAATATGGAACTTTTCAGGTGTGCTATTTTTGCCATGATACCACAATAGCACATAATGCCGTTTCTTACTGGCTAAATCTCTTATTATTCAGTGTAGCAGAAAGTGTTTTGCACCTCAGAAAATATTGCAAAAAATACCATAAAACAATGTCNCGAGTTCAATGTACTCCCCAAAAGTTTCGTAGATCACAAGGACGACGCTGTTTGACAGTGTAGGAACAGCCACTGCGATTTTTTTTTTTTTTTTTTTTTTTACGCCAATAAATAAATTGGAAAAAGGCTATTCATTTATGTGAAACAGAATTATAAAATTATGCTAGGTTGGCCTAGGTTTTTAACTCATTACGGCAACCCAAATGATGGAAAAAAAATTTTGCCCGATAGCCAAGTAGTGGGGTATTGTTTTTAGAGTGTATCTGTGCAACTATCGCGTAGTTACCACATTTCCACTTTCCAACGTCGATGTATGAAAATCAAAGCGTGAGTTTCATCAAGTTGTAGCTTTAGAAATAAGTGTACCTAGGTACTACTTTTTGCACTTGGCTGAGGGATCTTAATCAATCACCAAAGTTAAGCAACGTTCCTAGTGGCACACATTTGGATGGGTGACCGTTTAGTGGCATAACATCTGAGCGCTTCCGGGTTTCGGAGGGCACGTTAAATATTGGGTCCCGGTTGTTATCGATTGATAGCAGTCGTTAAGCCATTTCAGATGTCCTTGGGTAGCCTGATAAACTCTTACACCATAGGAGAAAAATTTTTCGGTCACGTTCCCAGCCATTGCAGAAATTACGTTTTGTTGTTATTCCACAGGAACCAAACAATTTTCCGGGATAAAAAGTATTCTATGTTTTATTTCTAAAGTACCTACATACCAAATTTCATCAAAATCTGTTCAGCCCTTATGGAGCTGAGTGGTAACAAACATACACACACACACACACAGACTTTCGCATTTATAATATTAGTAGGATTTGCGTTTAGTGTGGTTTGCTTGCCACTAGGGGGCATATATAGGTCCATCCATCATTCACAGCTGCAAGACACTGAATACGACCTTAGTACCAGTGTGAGTAGTGTTAACCACCGAGCCAAGTTCAGTGAACAAGCAGCAAGCCCCGACAGTGCATTCAACAAGCCTTTGCCCAGCTGCATGAGTTTGAGAAAGACCGCATCGTCGGGCTCCGAGAGGCAGGTGGGACATTGCAGCACTGCCTACACTGCGAGTCACTGTTGGATGCAGTGGGAACAGGAGGGTGTACCGACAAGAAGGCTCGGGTTGACCCCTGTGGACCACCGGCAGGGAGGGTCGTTCCATCATGAACAGGTTGTAGGCATTCCATGGGCATTGCTGCCGCTCCATCTAGGGACATGTCACGGAAGTTGAGGATACGCCTGTGTCCACCGATATCATATCTAAGCAGCGATCCGAGCGGGATCTGTCGTTGCGGCATCCCTTACGATGTCTACCACTACAACCTGGTGTTATGGTGTGATCAGGCCTTAGCTGAACGGCTTGCCTGATCACACCTTAAAACATTAAACCTGGAAACGAGCGGGATTGCAACGCCACCATTTGGTCGTCGATCCTTGCGAAAGAAGACAGTTGCAGAAATCCCCTCCAGCAGTCACTGAGCGGAGCCGCAGAACCACGCGCTTGATATAGGCCGGCGTAACACCCGGAACTGTCGTCTTTCGACAGGCGTCTAGCGTCTGTCGTCTTTCATCTTTAGTCCTTTGGGCGACCCGACCAGCGAAACTGACCAGGAAGATGGGGCATCGCAGAGCACGTGAGACCTTCTACCGGGAACGGGCAGCCTGCATATTGGCGATGAGCTTCATTGTAGAGTGGCCACTCTAATAGAGTTGTCATGGTGTGGGGTGCCATTTCCCATGATTCCTCCTTCACCCCACTGGTTGTGTTTGAAGGAACCCCGATGCAGCTGCGATACGTTCAGAAAATTCTGCGACCACGTGCGCTCCTCTTCGTAGTGCAGCTCGGCAACCCCATTTCCCAGCAGGATAACGCATGGCGTCACATGGCACAGGTATCTCTGGCCTGCCTTCGTGATGTCAACATGCTTCCTTGGCCAGCAAGGTCCCCAAAATTCTCGCCCATCGAGAACGTTCGGGACTATATTGAACATCAACTTTGGCCAGCTGCAACTACGGCGGATGTTGCCCCAGCTGTGGCGGTATCTTCCTCGGGAGAACATCCAACATCTGTATGTCTCCGTGCCTGACCTTATCCTGCAAGTGTTGGTCCCCTGCAACACATGCTTGGTATGGTACAATATTTTGATGTTTTCTGTATACTAACTATTATGTCCTGTGCCTGTACCCACTTACATGCCCCTGCGACGGTACCTTCTAAGTAATTTTTTTTTTTTCAAATGAGTCAGTGTGTGTGTATGTGTGCCTGAAAACTCCTCCGTACCGAGCCACAGGCATCCAACGATGCACGCACCATTTGAATTCGGCGTACTGCCCGGGTCAATCACGTGCGGGCGAGAGTGGAGCTGGCCTACAGGCAGGCAGCAGACGACGGTCCCCGAACGACGACGACAAACAGCGTAAACAAACAAAGAGTTGTAAAGCATGGCTTACCTTTACAGCAGCTGTTTGAAGTGATGTCCGTCTACTTGCAAGCAAGCGTTAACGCAGCCAACCATGTTGTCTCGCACCCTGCCGAAATTACGGTGTTTGTTGAATTTCAAAGCAGGCCACAAGAATTATCACAATCAAGTTGTCCTTAGTGCTGATGTTAAATAGTAGAGGGTCTTGAAATGCTGTCCCCCACCAGTCTGCAGGCCTATATATAAACCAGGCGACTTACAGGAAGCTTTCCCACCAGAGTGATGAGCAAGTGTTACTCTGGTTAAACCCAGCACCAAATGAAAGAAAGTTGCCCCGCCCCCTCTCTACTAGCACTCTTTCCTATCATAATAAAGAGCATGATTCCTATCCTCTGTCTCCTGTAGCATTTTCTTTAAACATGATAATGCATGAAGCAATTTTTAATTCTTTCCTGTCGAAAGGGTTTTTACGGTGACTATGCCGGTTTTTCCCTTTCTCTTCTAACTATAGTTTAGCTATAAGTACACTTAGGGAGGTTGTCATGGCCACGATCTGGCCATGGCAGCCCAATCCCTCTTTGCCGTGATGCATGTCTCCTTGCATGATACTCCCTTCCTTGTAGGCGTATGGGGCTTAGCCCTGAGACGCACTTAACTCCCGTCCCTACCGCGGGCTCATATAACACTTAGTTTTAGAGTAGTTAGTAAAAAAAAAAAAAGTGGAAAGTTTTTAGTTGTGAGATGGCAGTGGAACGAGAAGGGTACATCACGCTGCTCCTTGACCAACCTCCCCACTCGCGCACGAATGAGAGCCTCCCCCCCACACCCCTACCCTTGGCCATCAGACAGGCAAGCTCCCTGCAGCAATGTTGCCATGACTGTCGCCCTTCTGCCGTCCGACCAGCTGTTGCACTTTCAAACATCAACAAAGGCGGCGACAATTAAAGCAAAATCAGGTTAAAACTTATCAGTAGGCCTAAATTTTGCAAAAAAAAAAAAATTACGTTTTTAAAACTAATTTTATCCTTATTTAGAATTTTCTCTGTAATCCACAGCAACCGACCAACAATACGTTCGCATGCTGATTCCGAAGATGGTGAAACCATAACATGTACAAATGTGTCACACACATTAGCCAATAGGAAAGCATTTCAATTGTTTACAAATGAGTTCAAAATATTTTACATTTTGAAAGTATGATCATTTGAAAAATAAAGTGTGCATGAGAATAATACTTTGCTCGGTAGTAATATATATGGTAATTCTTTTAATGGCATCAATAAAGATGTAAGTGATTTTCCAGGAAAATCCCTATTGTCTTAAAATTGGATAAAGGATTTTCGCACCCTTAGAATGTCATTTCCCTCACGTCTGCTCTTTTAGTAACTTCCGCCACGAGCGCTTGGCTTGGCAACTCTGGGGGCTTGCTGACTCGACGCTGAGCTCGCTCGCAGCTGGCAGAGCATGTTATGCACTCTGCTGGCACATTTCTCAACTAGAATTTTGCATTTTCCCAACATATCCAAAGTATTTTGAGCACTGCATTGAAACTGCTGCTGAAACGCTAATCATCAAAGCGTAGTATTGAAGAGTAACCTTGGAGCAACAAGCCTATGTTAAATTATTGAGATTCAAATGGTCTGCATCTTAGAAAAAGTAGATTTTAAAGTTTACTTTGTAACTAGTCGGAGCATACTTCTAATACTAAAAAGTCGCAAAAAAAACTGTTCGCTTCTGTGAAAACATTACTTCTAACATACCATTCGAAAATATAACTTTTGCGTGTTCTTATAACACAGGAATCAAAAAAATCAAGTTATAATCACACGACAGGTGCTTTTAAGAAAGTACGTTCGCAGATCTTGTATAGCATCATATTTAAATATTTGTTAATATTGTTTCAGGGAGTGTATTGTGTTATTTAGCTGCAAAAATTAAGTAAATGTCTACTTCTTTCGGTTGTAGCAGACAAAAACCTTTCAACTTAATAAACAGATGCTTTATCACCAATCAAATACACTACAATTTTCTGTTGCCGTGTTGTTGTTTTATATTTATATTTATATATATATATATATATAAAAGGGATTACAACCCTTATTGTGGACTTTTCTGTGGGCCACAAGCGTAAAAGTCACAAAGACCTAAAATACACAGTAAGAAAAATTATACGTATTATTATCACTTTTTTTTGTTGATACAACTCAATATTTCATTACATTAAAGGTATATTAATTATCAGGAATTCCATATACAATAAAAGCAATTCATTTTTTTATACATGTGATAGTGTTTATATTTCACAAATACGCCTGCGGGCTGCGTGACATGAAGCGGCGAGTGGCGTGGAGGATGTCGCTGCATTCAATCAACTGAACTCGACACTAGTACATGTACTCAGTAGAACCACAATATTATATAGACATTTTAAAATAGTTGCTTGAGCACGCCACAGTGATCGTTTACTTGTCTGCAGGTACCTTTAAACTGTAATATTTTGTTAGGTTATGCAGTTAATTTAAAAAAAATGGAACATTCAGCCTACTGAAACAGACAAGTACACTACATGGAAGAACGTGTGCAGTAATGGAATTTTTCCGCATAAAACAGTACATCTGGAAATCCTAATCATGAGTTGGGACAAGGTTTAATGCTTTTATTTTTAGCTCAATTTCATTTCAAAAATGTATGATTTCTGTGTTATTTTTGTAAATGCTTTATACAGTTAACAAAAAATATATATAAAAAAACATATACTTGTAAAATTTTTAATTTATGATATGTATGGAACATTTATAGAACTGTATATAATCAAAAATAAGCATTTTATTTAAAGGAACAGACAGACAGTGATCACATTTTAGGTATTCAACTATCTTCTGGTACAACTGTCGAAGATTCTAGACAAAATCAGTATCTTACAAAAATATTCAAATTATAATTTATTAAAATAAATAATTTAAATGTTGTTAATAAAATAGAGTATCTGTACAAATTCACTTTTGTTTCGTGTCTTAACTTTAGTTTTGCTGTTGTGGTGTATTAATAATCATTTTTAGTGTTAATGCATTTTATTGCTATTCACCTTATATAGTAAGCCTTGTCAATAAAAACTTCTTTAATACAAAGATCTCATTAATAAAAATGTCTGTTTTGCTTTTGGGGTGAGATAGGGAAATTAATGTTAATTTATATGCTTAATAAAAACATAATGCTCATTGGCAAGTCCACTGGTAAAATGAAGTCATACTTGTGATGATAATGCCTTATTTTCTAACTTGCTGAATCATGTAGTAAACTTCAATTTTGTTGAGATTTTTTATAATTATCGCAAACACCCGTTAGTAAAAACTCATTACAAACTGCGAAAATTCAGATCCTTTGATGTTTTGTATTAAAGAGGTTTCACTGTAATCTTATCTACGAACATGATTTGACGTAGGATGTAGTGGATGATGATAGTCTGTGTACGCCCCTGGTAGGAGGCAGGTAGGGGAGGAGACCGTGGTAAGAGTCGTGTGGTGTCGCAGGCTGGGCGCGAAGCTGATGCGGCTCATGTCGGAGCAAAAGCAGCGCGCGGGCGGCCCGGAGGCCCGCCGCGCCCTGGAGCTGCAGACGACGCTGGCAGAACGGGAGGAGCACATCGCCGAGCTGCAGGCAGCCAACCGCATGCTCCAGGAGCGCGTGAACGTGATGCGGCGCCAGCTGCTGGAGCAGGGCCGCCTGCGTGCGCGGATCCCAACCTACCCGCGCGGCCCCACGCCGTCCCCCGCCACAACCCCCCGCCGCAGGAGGCCTCCCGAGTAACGTATCTTCCCACTCACTGGCTACCTACTTGCTAGCAGCTTCTCTCCTCCTCCCGTGTCTCAGGGCTGTTTCCGAGGTAGTCGCAACGTTCTGCGACTGTCGAGGCACAGCTTTATGAATACAGTTATACTCCTGCATCTTTTGATTTATTATTCACAGTGTCAGCTATCTCTTTTCTTTTTTTTTAAGTTAAATTACCTCACACAGACCAGTTCCTTTTAGAATATATAGACCACTAACTTTTGCTATTTTTCTTACTTGCAAAGCTCCTACATCTCGAGCATTTGTACAAATTGCACATTTTCTCCTCACATCTATAGTTGTCTGCTGTTATTTTATTTATGTGCTGTCAATTTTGTTCACAGTTATTGACAATCTTAAATATGCATTTGTGGTGTTCGCATTCTAAATTGAGACACTACTTATTTTTCGTTTCTCTAGTTTTAATAACTGAAGGGACCATGAATTTCTTCTGCACACATGCCACCACAGACTTGTAGAAACTGTCCATTAATATTAACAGTAAAGTGTACGCTGTTGTCAGACTTCAGGGGCTGCTTATAAAATAAATAAATTAATAAATCAGTATTTTCACGTCAAGCATACTGCCACTTCTTAAACAGATGTGAAAGAAACAGAAACCACCTTCACACTGCTGCCAAAATATAAATAACAACTGGGCTCTTATGATAACAGTAAATTTACATAATGGCTGTGATACGATTATTTTACTATCACTAGCCCCACCCATAGGTGGCGTTGAAGCCATATATGTAGCAGATGAGTGCGTATGCCACTCAGCCAGCAAGGGCCTAGTAATGTTTGATGGATTCTCATAAGTGTAATTTGGTCACAGTGTGACTTGCATCGAACTTGTGAGTGGAACGATTGTAGCCTCGGTGTGACTTTGCAGTCGAACCTGCGGCAGTGACACAAGTACAGGAACCTAGAGTACGGCCAAAACTCAAAATTACGGCCATTCACGATTCCCAGGAAAATTGCAGGTACTTTGAAAGAGTTGTTTGACTTTAGACTGCATCTGACCCCTACATGCAATCATTACATTAAAATTTTACGTAGGCAGTGTTTGCATGGTTTTAGCAGCAAAATTACGCCTCATATTTGTTGAATACCGTCAAATGGTTCTGATGAATTGACATGTAAGATCTATGCACTTGTAAGATCAAATTTAACAATTGTTTTTAGAGTGAAAATAACTTTTTTTTAAAATGAAATATTAATAAATTTTAATATTTTGAAGTTTTCTGAGATAAATTATACTTTACACAAACTCTCCTTGTCACTAAAAAAAGCTTAAAAACAGTGTGCTGAGCAGCTTGTAGCGAGCGCGAGCTGCATTTTCGTTGGCTTCTTGCAGGAGAATCAGTTGATTTATTATTGAAATGTTAACGTATCCTCACAGATCCATCACCTGGTCCTTTGTGGGCTTTATGCACACTCGACGAGGGTGGTGAAAGGTAGATGTGCCAATGCAGTTGTAATTAATGTGGCACCCTTCACGGTTGCTCGGAACAAGCCGTGTCTGAACGTTGCCGAGGTGACGCGAGGGAGAGGTGGCTGGCCCTCACTCCGGTGACAAAGAGAGCTGCACGCGCACTCGCCCTGTTCTGCCTCGCCAGTCACCCCGCCCGCCGTGCCTAGCTGAGCACGCTCAGAGAAACTGACCAGAGCAACGCACAAGCTCTCTCTCTTGTAAATGTGTTTGTCTCTAATGTTGGCTGAGTATTTCACCAGCAGTTGTTAATTATTTTTTGTAATGGTTTTCAGTAAGTATAGTTGATCGTAGGTGCATTTCCAGTGTGTCATCAGTGAAACGTAATATCTGCACACCGCTTTGTAAAATATCCTCCTCCACCATTCAAGCACAGAAAATATTTAAGTTCATTGGTTTTGAGTAACAGGAATGGTTCTGCAAATAAATTATTTTGCATCAGTGGCAGACAAACATGGTTTTAGTGAAGTAATGTCCGCAGATTCTCGTAGAAGTGTTCAGGAGATATTAGGATTACAAACAGTAAGTTTGTATGTTTTGTGAATAATGTATTTCGAAACAGTTTAGGATGTTTGAAATGTGTGTTGCCATAAAAAAAAACCCTTTCAACTTTGTTTTACTGTGGAAGAATAAAATTTTATTTTACAGAAAATACGAGTGTGAGGTTAACGTCGCTAAGAGTATTTTACCAAGTTTACTAGTATCTGTATGAACAGCAACATATTTATCACATTTTATTCTTTTCGCAAAGTTAGCTTTCCAAGTTTTTATAATTTTAACATTATTTCCTTAGGAGCAAAATTTTCCACCGCTTCGTCAAAACTATTTGTTTTATTAAGCATATGCTGAAAAATACTAAAATACTTGAGTGCAGGGCAACTTGCAGTGAAGCTATGGCCGTACTAAAGAGAAAATAAGAGTTGAAGGAAGTGAGGTACGGCTGTTGGGAAGGAAAGAATATAATACCTCCCGCTGCAGAAATACAACCGTTGAAGCTGCTTATAACAGTACTGTCTCAGCAACAGGCTGGCAGCAGAGATCTGTTCCCAGAACATTGATATTATCCGAGTTGCGAAAGACAATCCTTCTACCTTGCTAGGATGGAACTATTTTCAATGCAGAATAATTCAGCATGAAGCTGCCTCCTAGGAGAGGACCAGACCCACTCAGCCCCCTCCCCGCCCTTTGTGCGTGCTGCTGGCTATCTGCATATGGAAAACATGAACTTAACTTCAAATGTGGAGTGGGGGCAGCGGTGGCGTAGTGTCCAGGACGCTCGCCTCCCACCACGGTGATACGGGTTCGATCCCCGGCGGGTTCACTCCCGGATTTTCGCATGCGGGAATCGTGCTGGACGATGCCGCTTGCCGGTGGGTTTTCTCGGGGTACTCCCGTTTCCCCCGCCCTTGCATTCCAGCGCCGCTCCATTCTAGGGTCTCATTTCTGTCATGTCCAGGGATGACGGTCACCTACGGGTCCCAGCTGGAAAGACCGTCACTCGGAGGGTGTTGCCTTGCCCTGGGTGCACTCCCCACACGCCATTTATTTATTTATTTTTTCAAATGTGGACTGCTCACTCGCCTTGCTTCCCCGGCCTCCTCACCCATGTGCTAGCAGACCGGCCTTAAAGCCGCTCATTCTCTCCACCCTAGTTTAGGGTTGTGCAACCATTCGTATACCAAAACGAAAATGAAAAATTACAACTTTCAGTTTCATTTTGGTAAGTAATTTCATTGAAGAAAGTTATAACAAAACGAAAATTCTCGATTTCAATGAATATTCGGGTATTTAATGAATGTTCATTTTGTGCATCAGCAAAATANATATATATATATATATATATAACTAAAATAACTACTTAAAACAGATATTTAAATGTGGGCAAGACTTCCTGTGGTAAATACTCCATATCCTACAAATTTTTTGGTTTGGTTCTTATAAAGAATAACTTGCTAAAATGTAATGAAATTTGCTAAACTTTTGTTGGGAATAAACTATTATGAAATTATTTTTGTTTCAGTTTCACAATAGTTCATAACATATCTTTCATTTTTGTTTAGTGAGGAAAAAAGACACATTTGCATAACCCTACCCCAGTTATTGTTTAGTTTCTGTCGAGCTCACGTAGCATATACCATCGTCCCTGCAGTAGCTATGCGCTCATCTGCTATTTTCCAGTACTATATTTATCTTTAGTACCATAATCTCCATGTACAACTAACAGTCTTTTTTTATCTGTATCTGAAAAAAAAAAAGTGCTAGTTTCACTTGGGTAAATACAGTAATTTGCCAGAGAGTGTTTTTTAAAAATTTGTATTCCTTCACACAAAAATAAAACACTTTACTGTTGTACCAGGTATGACGAGACAGTAATTGAATCCTTTTAATTAATTATTGCATTAATAATTGTTTAGAAATGTTTTAATAAGTGTTCTTTGAGATTGCTTTACTTAGTCATTCAACATTAGTTGTGAATACCTGTATAATGTTATTGATGCATTCATTATTCTTATTTACCATTTATTAAGCATCTAGAGATTGTGACATCGCCCATGGCGCATCACATTTAACAGTTTATTTTGGTTAATTTTAGAAAATCTGGCTATCAGACACCCTGTTGTTAATACAACAGGGTGTCTGATAGCCTGTTGTTAATACAACAGGGTTAGTTTCCCACGCCTATTTTTCCGTATCTATGCAACCCGCAACTGTACTAACCATCTAACAAAATATCAGTCGTAGCAGAACACCACGTGCGTGTTGATTCGTTGTCGTCAGTGCAGTAAGCAGTGAACGGACGGTGTTATATCAGCAATGCGTCGAGAAGCAGTCACTTTTCAAGGAATGCATGTCCTCTTATTGTGTTGAAACAGATTATCACAATGTTTACTGAAAACGTTGGTACGTGACGATTGCATCCTTAGTAACACATATCTGCCTCGCTTCGAGCCATTGTGTTCTTTATGTAACATAAAAATACAGTCACAGATGAAAAGAAATCAACGCGCTCGTGCTGTTTTGTAGCGATTCTCTAGTTTCACGCCCCCAATTGGTGCAGGGTGACAACTGTGTCTAGTACTTAATCAGATCTCATCCTCAACGAGGATATGTTTTTTTAATATGTCACTTGTATTTCAAATTTATTGTTGCTAATAAATACTATACACCGTAAAATAAATGGTATAAATTGCACGCACAAATGCTATTTTCCATCATCTCTAGAAGAGAAATTTTTTTTGCAATTTGTGACGCAATACTTGTACACTGTGGACATGTCCAGTGATGATCTCAGGGAAGAATTGTTCAACATGGTAGTTGGAATTCTTCCAGGTGTATGTAAGCTGATGTATTGTTATTGTTCCTTTGACATGCTGCAGCTCGGAGAACCCTACCAGCCAGCCGGAGAAGCCGCTCGAACAGCCGGAGTCTAGCAGAGACGGGGAGATGGACAAACTGCAGGCGCAAGTTGCATTTCTGCTGCAGGTATCTCTCTCCTACCCGGTAGTACATGGACGAGTTCAGGAACATTTGAAGTCCTAAATAAATCTCTGTGCTTAAGAAGATTAGTCACAGCAGCTAAAGATGTGCATTGTAGGCTATCACGGCTTTGATGATGGCATTTGTAATATATTACGCACAATAATTCTGTATAGCCAGTCAGTGGAAAATACTGTTACAAGGCACCAGAGGAGCACTTCCGAGTTCCTGAGGGATCTATATATATATATATATATGTATATATATGTTGTGTCCGTTTGTTTGGACGCATATAACTTCCAAAAAAATTGACAAATTTTCATTCTGTTTTTTTAAAAACCTACCTTTTGTTCCCATAGGTGTTTCTACGCCTTTCTTTTTTATCTGTATTACCTGCAAAGGTACTAAAGGTGATTATTAATTTTAGGGGCTTTTCTGTAAAAATGAAAATAATTCATGGAAAATGGTATAGTTCCACTCTACTTACGATGCAGAACACGAACATACTAGGGGCATTAGCGTCCGACTAATTTCGTAATATGTGCCCACCTAACCTAACAGAACCTAACCCCACGATGGGTGAANGTTTTAAACTAACCTAGGATAGTAGGGTTTTACAATAACCTAGGATGTTTGGGTTTTACACTAAACTACGAATGTAGGATTGTAGGGATTTAAAGGAACCGTAAAACACACCAAAAGAATGTAAATTGACTCACCTAGGTAGGGGGCTGGTATAATTCCTCTGACGTTAGTAAATGTAAACAAACATATTTCACAATTTTTTTTTAATATGTTCTACTTATTTTAACATTATGCCCTCTTGAATATGAACAAGGTAAGCTGTGCAGAACCCATTAATGCAACTTTTGTTGGTCTAGGACGTTTCGTTCAGAAACGTAAACAAACTGGCTATACTGCTCATTTCGCAATTTTGTTCATTTTTTAAAAATAGTTTGTACTTATTTTAAAGCTACGCCCCTAATATGTTCGTGTTCTACGTGATTAGTAGAGTAGAAATATATCATAATTTTGAATTTTTTTTTTTGTGTTTTTCAGAAAAGCCCCTAAACTTAATCATTCGTACTAAAATCTGCAAAAAGCTCATTTTTACCATGCTTTCGCATTGGGAAGCGCCTTTGTGTACAGATGTCTGTTTGAACATTTCAGCTGTTAAAACATCCAACTTATTCATACGCGTGGAAGATGGTCAAGCTAAAACCATTGTATACTTCAATAATAAAGATTTTGAAAATAGATATACTTCTTTCAATTAATTCCACAGAAATGAATAGAACCAAAATCTTTTATGTCACAGCAATGCGTGGCCGGGTAAGATAGTGTATTAATAAATGTAAAATAACTAAATTTTGATTTAAAATTTATTCACACAGCTGCAACATTTATCTTTACTATTACTCTTGTTATTCTCATTAAATTGTAAACGGTAGACAATGCACAAGCACTCGCAGGGCAGTTCTCGTAGAAAGACACACACAAACAAGAGTCAAGACGAATGCATTTTCCACGCGGATGCACAGTCGCACAACGTACCGCTGGCCAGGTCAGCTTCGTCAGGCGACGAATGGTGGCACGGTGCAGTCTGGTCAGTGTTGGTCGGCAAGCACTGCACCTGGCGGCCACGAGGCGAACTAGAGTGAGGGTGAGCTGTGAAGCAGGCCCACAGCCAGGCTTAGTTCCGAAAGGGGTTGTGGGCTCATCAGATAACCAGGGGGAAGTCATGACTATAATTATTAAAAATTAATTAATTTCCACCTCACCTCTCTTAGCCGAAGGCCATCCAAGGTTTTTGATTATTTTCCTTTTCCTTTATTCCACACCT
Source organism: Clitarchus hookeri (assembly GCA_002778355.1). Lineage (NCBI taxonomy): Eukaryota > Metazoa > Arthropoda > Insecta > Phasmatodea > Phasmatidae > Clitarchus > Clitarchus hookeri. The sequence goes on along the minus strand of NQII01004706.1, from coordinate 103,612 downwards.
TCTTATTCTTCTTCTTCATCTTTTTCTTTCTTATGGATTCTTCATCTTCTTTTTATTATCCTTTCTTCTTTTATCATTCTTCACAACCTTTAATCTTTTTAACCATCTTTACTTATTCTTTTTTCTTTTGTTGTTCTTCTTCTTCTCTTCATCCTCTTCCTCAACATCTTCATCTTCTATTCCTCTTCTTCATGTTCTTAGGGAAGTCGTGACTGCCCAACCTGTGTGTGTGCGCGCACGTGCATGCTTGCATGCTTGTGAGGGAGTGTGTTTTTTTTTTGTGAGACCTCTCCACCACATTTCAAATTTCCCGCCTCACCCTACTTTGCCTCCTGGCCACTAGGTTCACTGTTCGCCAACCACCGCTCACAAGACTGCAGTGTGACACCACTCGTCGCCTGATGAAGCTGGCCTAGCCAGCGATACGTTGTGCATTCACACATCTGCATAGAAAATGTGTTTGTCTGACTTTCTTTGCGTGTGTATCTACAAGTACTGCTCTGTGAGTTCTTGTGCATTCTGTCTACCTTTTATAATGTAATCAGTAGGCTAGTAGCCTATTCCCCTATTATACAAGAGGTATCTCTTGTTGTTCTCAGTGAGCGCAATATTTAAAGTCTTTCTCAATTCTAATAAAATTCATTGTCTCTATATTGGTTATGTTCACATAATTCACACTCATTATTTACACGTGTTCAATGTATTACTATCATTCCAAATGTCTTGCACTCAACAGTCCTGGCCGTCAGTCTCACTCTCCACTGTACCGTTGCTCGCAGTCCGCAGTCTTCACCCCTGCTCGTCACTCGTTGCTCTGCTGACTCGTCGCTTCGCTGTCTTCGCACACCTGGTGCTTAAGTCGCACAGTACTCCAAACCCTTAACTGCCGGCTTGGAGGCCGTTCGCAGCTTAAGTAGTCTTACTGGCTTGATCGAGAAGGTTCCCTGCACCCCCAAGTCACGCTGAGACAGGGTAGGACAATGACCAGAACATTCTGTCTAAGATAACCCCATTAATTCAATTTGCTGAAAATCAGGAGCGCACATGTCCCCATAAGCTAATATGGTGCATGCGCAGCTCACCTTTGTAAATCACCACGTGCATCTCGCATTATAATCTGACCTTGGAACGCGGTTTCCTCGTGCTGGCGGGACAGGGCAAGGGAAGTGATGCAGACCTGCAACATGTAACAATGTAATATTACATTAGTAGTTGGATGACTGGCATTAAAAAAACTTATTAATATTTAATGTAAGTTAATTTTAATGTTTGCTGAAAACCTGTTTTTTTTTTTGTCTGGTACATTTGGCATTATTTTTAGAAGTTCCTATTTGACTGTAGTAGAACCCTGTTACAACATTTTTCAATGGGCAAGTAAAATAAAATGTTAGATGCAAGAAAACTTTACAGCAGGAAATAATAGGTATTACACCATTAAGGACACATCAAGTAAAACAAAATTCTAAAATAATTTGTATATGTAAATAGCCCGCCAGTAGTTATTTAAATGTTTATTATAATATACGCTCCTTTAAAAGAATTTAGTATTACAAATTCTTTTGAGAAAAAATAAAACACAAACATATTGCAAGTATCCTTAACAATGTAAGTGTATCATTTTCTGAAAAATACTGTGAGTTTTGTTTTTATATCTTGTTTCTTGCTGAAACCTCTAAATAGTTATCCATATGATATATGCGGACGTGCTCACACGCATGCGCATACACACACNTACACACACATATATATATATATATAACACAAACAATAAATTATATGTATTTTTCATAAAAATCTGATTTCACAGGCAATAATCAATTTATTTATAATTAACTAAAACAGAAACCTTTATAGAACAAATATTTTCAGATAGTATAAATAATTAGGCAAATTCTTACATAATTTTTTCTTCAAATTAAAGTATGAATACGAATAGATAATGATAGGCCTCTATATTGGCTCTAATTGGGGAAAAAATATACGTACATCCACTTTTTGCAAGCTTGAAAGCCCAGGTAGGAAAATATACAGAACCGAAATTAATATTAATGAGATTGAAGAGTTTTGTTTAGTTGAGATTATCATGGGTGTAATTTCTCATGTAATGGTGAGGTTTTCACAGGGAATATAATAATTTCGGTAATAAGCTAAAATTTAGGGCGAGCCAAAAAATATTTGGAGGCGCCAGGGTGCAGCCCCTACTGACCCCCTCCCCTCCTTTGCCGTAAGCCGGAGTTGTAGGCTCTGTTGTATTCTCTTCAGGTTTTTAAACACCTTCATATCTCTCCTGTGATGCGAAAATATGAGTGATCTGGATTTAAATGGCCTGCAGCTGCATTGACTTATGCATGTATTTATATAAACACTCAAAATTAATTGCATTCTGGAGGCTTCCCCACTCATATGCTGTTGGTCATGAAGATCTGTCGAGATCATCACCTTTAAAATCACTTCAATTATATTCTAAATATGAGAAACTGTTTTTTGTATTTGTGGGCTTCTGTTTGTGTCTGAAATTTTGGCCAAGAGAAAATTGGCATTTGAGTTGCGGCCACGAACAGAACAGATACTCGTGTTAAATGCAGGAAATGAAACCACTAAGCCTTATTGTGAAATGGCCAGACCATTAAATAATAGTTATTTGCAGGAATGTTGTAACAGGTTTCTACTACAATATGCTTTTTCAGTAGGGGATACAGTGTACAGTCAAGTTCCTGTATCTTCACACTTTTTTAATCAAACCTTATAAAAACACCCATCTATGGCGTGTTGGGTTGTTTCCTAAATATGTCATACATCACAAGCTCGTTATATTTCTCTAAACATAAAAGTATGTTATTTTTGGTTGAATTTAACTGGTAGAAAATATGTGTGTTGGTAATGCCTAGTAAGAAGTAGTTCTTATGCAAATGTTATTATGCTGAGTGCGCAAAAATGTGGTGCGTTGTCCCTTTGGTGTAATTTCCTAGACTTGGTCAAGCTTTGTTTGCACGAGGCGGAGGAATAGCGTGCAAGTATAACGTACTACATTTGAACTTTGTGTAATGTTGCACTACTGCTGCGAGTGTTGTGTGGTGAGTGGGAGACCGCGCCGTGTGTGTGTCAGGAGAAGGCGGGGCTCTGCCAGCGACTGGAGGAGGCGGAGCTACAGGACCGCAAGCGCCAGGTGACGGAGAACATGGAGCTGATACGACTGAGGCGCAGCCTGGCACAGCAGGTGGCACAGTTGGCGGCCCTGGAGGAACGCGCCCAAGCTGCCGAGCGTGACCATGCGCAGGCGCACCAGGCACTCGCGGCCACCCAGCGCGAAGCAGGTTGGCAGTAGTGGCAAAGTTCAGTGGCGTGGAGTGTAGAGGTCTAGAGAACAGGCGAGGTGGACACGGAGCAGGGCTGGAATGCATGGGTGGGGGAAATGGGAAATCTCCCAACGCTTAACATTTCCTGCTACAATAATTCTTAAGCTGGTTTTTTCTATGCAAACGTCTAATAACTGGATATGTGGAATACGTCAAATGCGCCGCCATTTGTCATCACACAGTGCTAGAGACCTAAAAAAAATAGTAGTTGCAATAAAACGAAAAATAACATGAATTTAAGCATTTTAGTGCAAATAAAGCAATTTTTCCCGTTTTACTTCAAATAAAGCTATTTTGAAAATTTACACCGACCTTTACTTGAAACTAAACCTATATTCGCGGAATGAGTGTTACACAATGATCTGTTTTGTTGCTTTGCTAACTAAATATGGCAAAAAAAAAAATGCACACCGACACGCAAAGAATGTTTATATCACGTTTTGTGGTTGAGGTTAGGAATACTCGTCGCACTATTTACCAAACATCCGCCATCTTTGNAAACCTATATTCGCGGAATGAGTGTTACACAATGATCTGTTTTGTTGCTTTGCTAACTAAATATGGCAAAAAAAAAATGCACACCGACACGCAAAGAATGTTTATATCACGTTTTGTGGTTGAGGTTAGGAATACTCGTCGCACTATTTACCAAACATCCGCCATCTTTATTGCAGCAACAAGTTATTTTTTCATGTTAACAATTTCGAATATCTAAGTGTCAATAATTCGTGGATCACATTTGCTTTCTTTGAACAACACACCCGTTCCATCATTTTTTTTCCCCGTACACAGTTCAAAAATATAATAATCACCAAACAAAAGTATTACTGTTAAGGTAGCGGAAATTATTACAAGGTGTTGACGACCATAGAATACACGCGGCTAGAGAATATTTGAAAGAAAATCAGAATATAAATTAACACACGAGTTAAGATGAAATTTTCATCACTGCTGTAGACATCTGAAAATTTAGCAAACACTGAATTTTCACATAAAAAACTAAAAATAACGATTTTGGAGAATTCTAGCTGTAATTCACGTATTGTACAAAATCCTGTTGTATTTTCGCGAATTATTGTTTTATGTCACATAGGTGCTTCTTATGGCGTATTTTGTGTGTTTTTGCATATTCTAATACAAATGCATGCAGAGTTTGTCAGTATATTTCTTTGATTTATCACCGTAAACGAAAACATGTTTTACTTTTCGTAACGTGTGTTTACGGCCATAAATAACATGACCGCAAGTGATGATGCATCACTTTGGGTTAACATTTTATTGCACGGCTCTGCAAAAGTTTATTTGCTCACTAGGAAACTCCGCCGTTGTAGTGTTCACGTCTACCAAGCACCACACTATCTATGGAATTTGCGCCAACCAGCTCACTCATCTTCACGTTTTATCTAACAATTATTTATTTTTTACAAAGTGGCGCGGCCGTCAAAAATGTGTGTTTATGCATTTATTTATGTAGAATATATTTGTAAATTGAATGATCACGTATTTTAATCTTTTATTCTTTCAGCTAACTGTATTTTTTATCATACATATTCTCTGTAAATATGTGCGGTAAAAAAATTACTTTTTGAGCAAACAAAAGTTTTGTAAGCGGGCCTAACGAAAACTCTGTTGTTGAAAGTTCAGATAGTTATAAAACACAAAGGTAGATAGATTTCTCTAAAAAAAATTTCTGTTTGTACAGGGCACTATTATTATTATTTTTATACAGTGCTTTTATAAGTGTATAAATTGTGTACATTAGTCTTAATGAAACAGTACGCCCTTGCCAGTGCATTGTGACCGTTGTTCCAGGTGTCAGGCAGAATACAAAATCTTAAGTAAGAAAATGGGAAATGGTTTTTAATATTGTCTGTCGATAAAGGAAACTAGTGGTTTTGTCTTAAAAACGTGGCTGTATATCTCTCTGGGAGTTAGGTATTTTTGCAAGGAAATAATTGTTAAAAAAAACACTGCTTTTCAATAGGAATAACATTGGCAATTTCAGATTTTACGAATAAAGTGATATTTCTTAAATTATGTATGTCTTTATAAAGAGGACATAAAAAAATGCAGCAATTCTCATGCAGAAACCTGCATTTTTATAGCAAGAAAATAACACCTATTTTTCGAAAAAAATAACACATATTTTTGGGGAAAATAACACCTACTTTTTCATATCTCTACGCATCGCACATTACTCTTCAGNAAAAAAATAACACATATTTTTGGGGAAAATAACACCTACTTTTTCATATCTCTACGCATCGCACATTACTCTTCAGTTAAGATTGACGCCTTATCACCTCTCAATGTGGTGACAATGAAAGTGAACAGGCCCCAGTATCCCCCTGGAGACCAGGGAAACGGGGTTTCCTTAACGAGGTTTATTACCTTATTACTTTCGAGATCCTGATGTCCGGGCTGGCAGCTCGATAACCTTTCGGACTGAGGATGGTGGAGCCGGGCGGAGTGCTGTCTTGTAATAAGTCCTGACAGGCACAACATTTGTGGTAGCAAGCCGAGCGGTGTTAGGTGAGAGCTCTAGGGCTGCTGGTGCACCCGTAGGCCATGTAACTGCAGGTAACACCTACTTCAGGGGCCTAGCAGGAAGAGGTGACACTGGTTTCGGAAGGTTGTACCAGGTGTCTTTTGATGTAGGTGCCGCAGGTAGGGAATTCCAGCTGTGCTCCGGAATGCACATGGCTCGTCGCAAGATGGCGGCTTCTTCGTGTTCTATCATGTACACCCTGGGGGCGTTAGGCTCTGGTTCACCAGATAACGTAGCTAGGGCACTTGCGATCTTGGCTGCCTTTTTCAGGCCCGCTTGGTGGCGTGATTTAGGAAAGTAGCTCTGGGTGCACAGCTAGTCACTTACAGTGTTGTTACGTTAAGTCTCTGAAGATAAAACAAAAGAAGAAAATAGGGTATTACTATTTAAGGGGATTTAGTGGGTGTCCTGAAGGTGCAAGCAATACCGTAATTATTGTTAAAATTTACGTAGCAGCGCGGGCTAGGACAGATCTGACGTGGTCTGTCCAGGAAGGAAACTACTCTTCCTGGGGCCTGTTCCTTGGGGTAGACCCCTGCCGGAGTCCTATCGCTCGTTCAGCATAGGAGCATGCGCTTCACGAGGGATGGTGCTCGGGCCTATAACGGTTTGTGGAGAGGACCTCCTAGTTCCACTCGGTGAGAAGTTGAGTGAGCGGTGCTACCTGCTACAGATCTCAACTGCTCCTCTGGGTTCACAGCGTTCCCCATGTAAGGACTCCACGGCTCTCAAGTAAGCGGCGTTGCCAGCTTGTAGCCTGACAGTCGTGATGTCGTTAAGTGTTTGTTCTCCCCAAGCCTCAGGAGCCTCATGGAANCGTTGCCAGCTTGTAGCCTGACAGTCGTGATGTCGTTAAGTGTTTGTTCTCCCCAAGCCTCAGGAGCCTCATGGAAGGGTTCTCTCTCTCTCTCCCCCTGCCACAGTGGCGCCAGGAGGGTGGCACTTCCGCCAGCAACCAGCTAACCAAACTTTGACAAGAGGTGGGGGCGCCCTTCAGTGGGGACGTTTAGTTCAATGGTGGTAGTGTGTGCACCTAGAAGTAGATGATTGGATATGCACACAGAAGCAAAGCTGGTAAGAGAGGTGAAAGTGAAAGAGAAAGATCGGACCAAAATGAGGTTACTTGGTAGATATATGTTTTATTCCATCAGTAGGAAGTTACAAATACATTATCTCCGACCTGTGCCCGCTAACGTATGATGGACGAGGGACCAAGTTTGCAGAGTTGTTTGCCGCAGGACGACAACGAGATAACTGTAGAAGAGAGGGCGAAAGTGACCCTGGTGAAACCAAGCTTGGCACGGATGAGACCCGTGGACAAACTCGAAGCGAAAGGAGAAGGCTCCGCGACAAGAGCTTCTGCCTGATGTGTTGAAGAGACACGTGCTGATGATAGTAACATACTATGGCTAAGTTATACTGATACTGCTGAAGGCAAGCGGTATGGCAAGCGTGGCGAGATAGCGAGAGTTGCAGATGATGCTCCGGTCAGAACTGCCCTGTCCGAAGGGCGTGCGTAGGAATAAGTACCCACGAGTGTCGTGGCGAGCGAGGGGTGGCGGGAGCTGGCCGTATGGAGTGGGAAACCTCCCCTGATGCGCGGCGAGTGTGCGCATTCCGTGCGCGCCGGCCAGGGCAAGGCAAACGAGGGGGTGAGTTCACCCACTCATACTGGAGCACAGCGTTGTGTGGATTACCGGCCTCTCAGGCGGCAAGGAGTTGACTCTCTCGTGAATAGGAATGGTGCAGAGGTGGAAAGTGCGGCGGTGGTCGGTGCTGCAGTGCACCAGAGGAGGACATAGGTTGAGGCTTATGTATGTATGCGACAGTGCTCGTGGCGCGCCAAGATGATGGTCTGGCATCTACCCTCCGCCCTTACACGGCTGACGAGAGGGGAATTGGTTACCTAGCAACCAGCATGGCATCCTCTTTCTCTCTCCTCTTTCCATCTCTCTTTCAGCCACCCACCTTTTTTCTTTTTCCTTCCCTACATGCCTTCGAGAGGGGAAGCTGTTGTCTAACAAAAAAAAAAAGCTGCACACACACATGCCTACCTCTCTCTCACACAAAAAACACACACACACACACACACACACACACAGAGAGAGAGAGAGAGAGAGAGACAGAGACAGAGACAGAGACAGCTAACGAAAGTAGCAATCTAAAGTAAAGGTCTTTAGAAACCTTCAAAAATATCCAAAAATTATTAAGAGTATAAAATATTTTTGCTAAAATAAAAAAAATTCCATTGAAAACATAATAAAATACATTTACTGGCCCATGGCAATAAAATGTAGGTATTTCTCAGTAGGTATCCGCAAACATCTGCTGAAACACAAAAAAAAATTTGTTTAGATTTGTTTAAAACTACGGCGGCAATGATTTGAGTTGACTGCGCATGCGCCTAACCAGTTAGACTTCGCCCAACACATGACGTCATGAAGGGCACCTTTTCTCTTAACCCCTGCCTCCCTTTCGCGGCCTACCCTCCTCATGCGCCTAGTTGCCCTCCCTTCCCTAGCACCTAGCTGCCATCCAGCCACATGCACATAGCAACAGCGGTAGCCAATAACAGTGCAAGTTATGGATCTTCCATTTCCCTCCCACGAGCACTTTTTATCTTGTGACCATGCGGTGTGATGCACGCCATTTTGATACGTTTTTCAATAGTTCTGTTATAACTTTGGTTTTTGGCTTTTCTTCTTGCATTTTGATGGCAGGTTGCGATTGGAATTGACCGCAATGCCTGTTAAAGACCTGCTTACTCTATTTTTTAATGGAATACCATTTTATTTACGGTTTTGGATACGACACGTTATGTCAATAATGGTGCCGGCAGCGCCCGTTCCTGCTGCAACATGCCTAGCTTCTCCATTGCATGCGTTGTAGTTGCTCTTGAGAAGTAGGTCACGCCCTTCGCACCAACTACATGCATGCCTGTCAGCGTCTGCTGACTTAACACGTGCCGCTACGGGCCGTCGGTTTGTTGGATAAATGAAAGCATGATTGTGGTGCAGCATGCAAACAATTGTTTGTTTGTTTATTTATATATCCATAGTACGAGCCACAAAGTTCACGTCTTTGTGGCTGTAAAAGTTCCACCGCATATTAGAATGTACATTTCTATCCTAAAGACTTCTGCTTAAATAAATTTGTGTTTCGTTAATACTGTCTTAACTTGAAAGAAAAATGTTTTTATAACAACTTGTTGGTGTTGGGAGTGTTAAAATAGGTAAATTTGAATCTAACAAAACAGCAAAACGATTTTCAGCAACAGTGACATTTTGTTAGATTGGGGTTGTACTGTAGTTGCCTAGCAACCGGCGTAGCGTCCTTACACCCTCCCTCCCTCTTGGTGCTGAACAGTTTGTAAGGGAAGGAGCAGATAGTTTCACTCCTACCACTGTGGAGGCTTTCCCTTCTCTGTCTCGCCCGTCGTGTACTCTCCACGCACTCTCATGATCAAGTGCACGCTGGACATTCAAAATGTGGGGCTTGCATTCTGTATCAATTATTTTAATTTTCTGACTGTTTGAAAGTTTTGTATCTCCTTGCATTTGATGTCAGATTACAATCAATTATGTACAGTATTTTGAAATGTTTTATTTTTTATTTAAACTAGTTGGGGTAAAAGGTTTTTCAATGTTTTATACAGTAATACTAATACAGTGATACTTTTTTTAAAAATTCCCATTTTTATTGTGTTAATTAGTTAAACTTTATTCACAGCTAATGTACAGTTCTCATTATACTTAACATGAAGTCTAATGTAGTTGGAAGTTGTATTTTATTGATGTACATGTCAGAACCCTCATCTACTGAAATCCCAGATGTATGGAAATTTCTTGACAGTCCCCTGCAAAATGGTAGATAGGCAGTCCACTGTGCATAGTTACAAAAACAGGAAGGCGAGCACGAGAGTACGTGTGTGCGCAGAGGGTGCGCAGCAGCAGCGGAATGTGCTGAAGAAGCGAGTGCTGGACCTGGAGGTGGAGCTGCAGTCTCTCCAGTCGGAGCGCTGGAGAACCCTGGAGCTGGAGGTGGCCGTCAAAGACCTGCAGGTACAGTGCATTGTCGATTATTTGTTCCCTTTACTTACGTTTTACAGTAGTTCCCATTTATTATTACTGACAGTATTCAGCTGTTGCCAATCGTTAGTTTTCCCGCAACATCTGTTCAAAACAGACAGTGCATTCACCAAAGATTGCACGCATCAATCTTTTTGAACGCTATGTGAATGCAAAACAATGCAGATGATCGACAACTATCAGTAGCATTTTTTACATCTCGTTTCAGTTTTTTGTGTTCTCTTGACTACTTTTGTTCTCCTTACGTGTTTACTGCACTCGTAGGTTACTGACAGTGAGAATCAATCTCGCAATCTCTGAAATTGTATACTGAATCAAATGATCTGGGATCTTGTTAATGTATACGGAATATGGAATAAGGTTATAGACATGGAGGTATTTTTTGACGGGCATGATAATTATCAGAAACTATCGGTTGCGGGTTTGGTTAGTATCATACGGGTTTGAAAATGGCTTCGCAAGTAATGGTTGGTTAAAATTGTTGCGTATAAATCAGTCGTGGTAATTTTAACAGCGAGAGTGACCATGGCTCGACCGACAAAAGAGCACTAGATGAGAAAATTAAAATTAATAAAAATTATATAATAAAAATATAAATTGACTTGAATGAGTTGTTTTTAATGTCATCTTTAAGTTGTTGATTCAAACAAACATATTTTTGTTGGTCGTCTGAAAAACAAATTTTTGAGAATCTACTGTACTCTCTTTCTGTTTTAACCCATTTAGACAGACCTGGGTGAAAATTAAATTAAAAAGTGTATCTACAGGTGCAATGCAAAAATTGCATTGTATTGCTCTGTGGTGGGATTATATATAAGATATAATGGATGCAAAGAGGAATGCATTTTGCATTGCACTGCTTTGGTGCAAATGTCTGGTAGTAACATTTTTGGGCCCTTGGTGTGTACGATTGTGTACATAAACTGGAAGGTTATGTTTAGCCTGTAATCTACATTGTGACCTCTGTGGGTAAGAGGTTAGTTAACCCTTCATACTGTCCGTGTTGTGGCCACAGTGGCCAGAGCACTCGTCTCCCACCAAGGCAAACCAAGTTCTGGGTGCAGCTGTTTATACGGCAGAGCGCACAGCTATGCGCGATCTACTTGTAAGCGAGACGCAAACAGTTAAGCTGTACGTAGTAATTCATGGACTCTTTCAAATNCAGCTATGCGCGATCTACTTGTAAGCGAGACGCAAACAGTTAAGCTGTACGTAGTAATTCATGGACTCTTTCAAATTTGTTTTACAATACTTGTACCAGAACATTTTAAAATTATGTAATACACACTGACTGGACCACCATATTTACTCAAATTTAGGGATGGGTCATTTCAATTTTTTTTTACAGGTTTTCAATTTGGTTTTGCTTCTCAAAATCTGTCCTAGGTTTTTCATATTAAAAGTATCAAGAATTCTGTGGAAAATATGATTATTTAGTGATTCATCTATGACATAAAAAATATTTTTCCACATGGGGTTATTCCCAGGTTGTTTTAGGACTGGGGGATCATGTTGGACGATGCCACTGGCCAGTGGGTTTTCTTGGGGTTCTCCGGTTTCCCCCGCCCTTGCATTCCTGTGCTGCTCCACTCTCACCTCACTTCTTCCTCATCGGCTGTCAAGGCTCCGATGTTAAGAGCCGCCCACGCATCTCCACTCCACTACTGTTCATATTACTAAGGCGGAGCACAAAGTATCCAAATCATTGGTTGTGATAACGAAACTAGCGCCGTGTCAACGTAAGTACAATACACACAGAAAAATTCTTATTTGCAACACCAGTAACAATAAATGTATGTATGTCTAAAAAAGTTAACATCTTATCTCAGATTGTGGTTCCAAGCACACCTTTATGCACACACTACAGAGTAAAATAATCTGGAGCAAATTCATAATTTTTTTTTCAGCTGATATATTTTTTTCTATCTGATTAACAGAAGCCTGATCACGCATGTTCTGTTTTCCAGTGACAGCCAGCAGTAATGGTGAGTGGTCTCCGACTGTACATGGCACATTCAGAATGTGCAGCTGTGCCTGTTAGTCAATGGTTTGGGGGAACCCTGATCTCCATCTTCGTTATTTCACCTTCGTACCGTTGAATACAGTTATTGCTGTTATTAGTTTTATTGTAAAGCAGAACTGCAGTATAATGACAGCTGATGATGGCACAATCTTTGATGAATGCACTGTCTATTTTGAACGAATGTTATGGGAAAACAAATGATTGACATAGATGCATTATCGAAGAATCACCATATTTTCCACCTGATGGCATGCCAATACACAGTTTACATGGACGCTATTTTGCCGTGATCGACCTTGAATAATCCATTGAAATTACAGTATTGTCACTGGCGTCAATAGCATGGAAAATATCCTGCACAACTTACACACCAGGTTTCAGCAACACCTAAGGAAGTTTCTTTAAGTTCACGGCTGATGGAAAAACTTTTTTGTTTACAATGACAAAATCTTGTTTATGTGATGTCTGCTATTTTTCTGGCAAATATATTTTATATAACATAATTATTGAGAAACCAATGGAATGGAGAACCGACAACTGGAACCAACCTATCAAAATAAACACATCCATTTTCTTATTTTATAAAATTGGCACCTCGTAAATAGAGTGGGCACTCTAATTGCGACTTGCATCATTTTCTCTTCCGGTAAAATGTGCTGCCTGCCAGGTGATCATTAACACGAGTGGAAACTGTCAAGATCAGTTGGTACAGTTTGAGTGTGATACCAACAAGTACGTACGAATAGACAAGATATTTGAAGCTACAGTCACTTACCTTGTAGCTAGGGACACCCAGTTTTCATGAAAAGAGTCCCCGTCTAGTTGTATTTCAAAACGCTTTATCTCAGATCCGCAATGATGATTGGATACCTAGATGATATTTGCCTGTGAATCACAGACGTTTATACTGGAGTATTCTTATTCTGATTGACCAATTCAAATGCCACACTGTCTTCTGGTGCACCCAGCCAATAACCAAAGGAATCCTGCTGGTCTAGCCTATTCTCGGTTACTTCACACTTTTTGAATTAAACCTTTAAAAAATCAAACCGTATGTATGACGTGTTTGGTTTTTACTAAATGTGCCACGTATCACTAGCGTTTATACTTGCGTTAACATAAAGGTATCTGATTTCTGGTTAAACTTATTTATTAATTATAATACAGTATTCCATAGAGAGAAAATAAGTGCATTGGAATTCCCTAGTAATAAATAGTTCTTATGCAAAATATTATTACACTAAGTGCGCATGAAAGTGGCGTTGCCATTTTGGTGTAATTTTCTACACTCGGTTAAGCTTTGTTTGCATGAGGTGAAGTAATATCCTGGAAGTAGAACTTTAGGAGGGCTTCAGGAAAGTTGGGAGTAACCGTTAGAGGGCTATATGTGTGGCCACACATTTATGGTAAATAAAATGAGCTTATTTCATAATTAAAATGTTGCTATTTCATCTTAAAAACATTTTCATTTTGTCAAATAAACTTTATGGCACAAAATGCATGTGTTATTTTTGGGACATGAATCTGCTGTTTTTGTAACAATTTCAATTAAATATAAGTGAAACTTGTTATTAATTTGTTAGTTAAGGTTTCAAGTAGGCGGCTGGGTTACCAAAAATGTATTAAAGGACAGGAATTTAACTACTCGCAGTGTAGTACTTTCGACACACACAGGACGACACATTTTTCACGCAGTTGCGCGATCGCAACGTTTCACTGGCTAGACCAGCTTCATCAGGCGGCGAGTTGGTCCTACAACTTGCCGTCTGATGAAGCTGGTCTAGCCAGTGAAATGTCACAATCGCGCAACCACGTGAAAAATTTGTCGTCCTTTGTGTGTGTGTACCCGTTGACCCTGTAAGTACTTAAATTCCTGTCCTTTTTTTTTTATTATTATTAATTTATTTTAATCAGTTACTTACATATTTCCAAGAAATATTAAAAAAATATTTAACAATAAGGATGAAAGGATAATCTGATGAAAGTACTCGTGGTCATGTAATGCACATTATCACATTTGCAGTCAATTTTGTGATATCAGTCTTGTACTCACTAGCATTAGAGTTTTCTAAGAATTTTACGCCACCCATATACAGCTTTTGTTCATGTGTAGGTAACAAAATTTAAATTATAACACAAAAACAAACTTTTTCACTACCGTTGAATCAGTCCTTGTATCCCACAAAATCACCACATCTTGACCCTTGGCAGAGTATTCCAGTTTTGTTTGTACACTTTGTGTATTTTGGGTACGTGACTCCTTTCGTGTTTTTGCACAAAGCAGTTGCCCTCCATCTATAAAATATAGTACCGATGAGGAAAACGAAAATAATAAAACTGAGGTAAAATTAAAATAACAGCAAACACTGGCAAAATGCCTGTCCACTGTTAAATATTACTCCAACTCAAATTTACAACCAAACCACAAAAACTAATAAAAGTTTGTGATAGATAAAAAAATTAAATAAAAATAAGTCTTACATATTACAAATTTATCACAAAGTTTCTAATCATAGAGGTGTTGAGTTTATCTAGCGGGAAATGGCAGAAACCTCTTTGTTTTTGTTTTCTTGGCAATTTTAAAATTGCTACCAACAGATATGTGTGATTTTGCACAATGCTCCCTCCGTCTAATTTAGCTGTTTTTTCTTATATACGACACTTATCACTTGATGTGTGACGTCGGTTGGTTGATGGTAACGTCACGGTTGGGCAAGTTTTGACGGCGTCAGTAAGAGACGCGGGTTGATATCACTGGCTGACCAGGCCCCGGCCGGTATACAGTACAGGGCTCGTGGCCTGGTGCCTCAGCGCAAAGTCAAATGCAGGCTTAGCGGTCCGGCGAACAGGGTGCCACACAGCCACGGGTTTACCTTTACTGAAGGTGGCCTGGGGGGGCTGCTGGTGCCCTGACCTGGAGCGGCGGTGCTGCTGCGACTGGCGGTGCTGCGGTGAGTCCGGGGAGGGCTGCTGGTCCGGCGGCACTGGAACCAGGGATTAGCAATCCCTAGCGGAATATGCCGGTCTCTGCGGAAGTCTGTCACGATCGGGTGCGGTCGCCCGGTTGTCTTGATCGCAGACTGAAAGAGGGAGTGGGTAGGAGCTGGGAGGTGAGGTCTCTCCAGCTGGTGGGCGGCTGAAGCTCGTCCCCGGGGGGTTGTGCTGTAAAGTGCAGTTGGGGCTGGGTTGCAGCTCCCCTTGGCTTTGGAGGCCGTAGGTGCCTTCCTTTCTTGCCACTTAGTACCACTCCTCTGGGTGTACGGCTTAAAGGTAGGTGCAAGTATCTGCCTGGTCAGGGAGAAGCAGGCGACAATGGTCCCTAACTAGGTGTAGAACCAAAGCCGGAGCCGAGCTAACCCAGAGCCATGCCCGTTTACTCCAACCGGCGACATCGAGGTGCGGTGGTTGGAGAGGTGAGTTTACTCTTGAGTGTCTGACAACGATGTTGGGTGTGGGTCCAAATGTGGGCATACCTCCAGAACCAGTCTAGCACTCCCTCTGGCGACAGTTCAGCTTGGTGGATGGAGTGAAGGCTGGACTGGCTGACTAGCCGCCTTGTGGATTGTGTTACCAGTGATTGTGGCTCTACCTTACTGCGCACCAGGTGCACAGTACAGGTGGCCGTCGACTGGGTGTGTTTATGACGTGCATTTGCCTGGTTAAGGGAGCCCGCAGTCCTACATTACGTTCGGTAATCGGTTTGTCAAAGACACGGTCTCCTGCTTTACACTGGTGGGCTGACGTCTAAAGAGGATAAAATCAGTCACCCTTAGAAACTATTACCCAGAGGTTTGATAGAAAACTTATTTATTCTGTGAGGAATAAACACGGTGGCCCGAGCTACCTCCTAACTAACCAAGGACTGACCAGAAGTAAACTATGTAAACTATGTGAAGGGGACCTGGGTCTGACCTGAACAAAGCAGATGCGGCTAGGTAGCTGTAATAACAACTGTCCCTAAATATCTCAATTCCGCTGTCCAGAAGAGACGTCGGGGGCCACTACCAGAAGGGAAGTGGGGTGTTTAACACTACCAGAAGAGTAGTGTGTTTGCCGTTACCATGACGCTATTCGCCTCCTTGTGATATGATGTACAGGGAGGGTCATAGGGTCTGAGTTATTTTTACCAGGCACAGACTATAAGGTGTCTTGAAGGTTGAGGGTAAACAATAAGGTAGTCACTCGGTGTTTCAATTTACTGGGTTATATTGTATTGAATAATTATGATTACATAGCACCGAGATGTGGTACCTTGCAAGTTGGGGGCCTTAAGGGCTAATTAACGTACTCGCTAACTGTTGCCGACGTCTTGGGGAAGGGGACGCTAGGCGTCGGGGAGGTTTCTTTGAGCGAAGTGGTTAATACTTATCTATCCTGGTAGTTCTGGGTGTTCCGTGGTAGGTTGAGGTCCGGTGCTTCGGGTGGCCTTTCGCAGGCCCTGGCTTTGGTGACGTCTCTCCACGACTGCTGCTCCGGGTTCACTTCTTGACGGACGACTCCACAACACGTTTCTTCCGGTGACCTCGTGATCCGACTCACTCTCGCAAATTTCTGATCTGACTGACCTGATTCAACTGATCAACTGATTCCGGCTCAGCGCCTTCCTGCGCGGGGAATTACTGGTCGATTCATCCCCTCCTTGTCCCGCAAGTCGGCTTTTAACCTCTTTCGCTCCCTCCCCAGATCCTTGCACGTGTGTCCCTTGTTAGGGGAGGGGGGGTGACTGCGGCCCTACGGCCAAACATTGTCAGCTCCTCTCCCGCATCTAACTAGCGTTGCGTTGGTTCAACTTTAGCTTATATCTGCGTTTTCACAGAGCGTGTCCATATTCTCCTGCGTTTTTATAGGGGAGGGGAGAAACCCGTGGCACAACTGCCAAGCTCTGTCAGCCCTTCTTCCGCGGTTAACTAACATTGTATCGACGAAACTCAGCTTACCNTGCTAGGGGAGGGGGAGGGACCCACAGCACAACCTTGACACGTGTGAACTACTTGTACGCCCTCTCGGGTCGACCTAACCTGGCTGTGCGTGTCCCACGGCGCGTGTCAACTGTAGGCGCTCGCGGGGAAGATAAAATGGGGGGGGGGGAGGTTTCAGCAATGCTTCTGCTTACAATATGCATTACGCATCAACCAGAAGGGTGTTTGGCAGTTCAACGGGTTCAAAGACTTCTTCGGGGGTAGCTGGTGAAGATCTAGTAGAGCATCTGGAAGGTTGCGAAGATATTGGTATCAGCAGAGAGCCCAAGCACACGAGGTGGTGGAGCGAGCTGCTGGAGCTGGAGAACAACTGACGTTCCTCTGCGGCACAAGGCCTTATATTCTACCTGCCCGCGGGCTCGTCTGGGCTCCATGGTTGCCGGCGGTATATTCTGTACCATATAAGAAGGCCACTTTTTGACAGCTCGGCGAAAGTAGCACCACTGTTTACATCTGACTACGTATCCTTCCGCAATCAGCTGGTCCGTCACGTCGGGGCTGTATTTTTTATCAACACGCTGTCAGCTAATCCACTTCTCATTATACTGTAATGCTAAACAAATTTTAAGATATTTTAAGACTGACATCTGTCTAAAAATATAAGTACGTTATAAACGTAAAAATATAAAATTTTGCAAATAATTAGATATTTGATAACTCTTTTTTAATTTGTCCGAGATAGTGAATTTGGGTTAACATTTGCAAGACGGTCTGTTGTATCTATTATTACACTTTGGACGTTATAACTAATATATTCGAGTTGGAAATATGTGACGTGGAATAACGTTAGAATTGCTTAAGAACTATTCACTCGTGTCTATGGAATCAAGGAGATGGGTTTCGAAAGAACAATATGGCGTATAATTTACGTAGACGAACGATTACTAGCCGAATATAAATTACTTGTACTCCAAATCGTTGTACATGAAATATATGTTATTTTAAAAATTATGCAGAGCTCGTGGAACAATATAACTATTGGCATATGTTTGTAAATTCATTATATATCGAGCAGTAAAGAGGGTCATTTCTGGCTGGTAATAGCTCGCAGAATATCCGATAGATAGCGCGCAGCACGTCATGACATAGTTTTGAGTAACTCTCTTTATAGTCAACAGATAGCGTATTTTTTTTAATTGATAATTCTTATGTTACGGGCTGGAAATATATTTCAAATTCGTGTCGTTTCGTCAAATTATTAGAAAAAATAATTTAACAATATTATGCAATATTTCTGTATACTTTTGGAATTAATATCATGGACGTGTTGAAAGCAAGGTTTGAGATGGATGATACGACGTGAAAAAGCTTTTTGAAGTTAGCACAACTTCAGAAAACTTTTCCACGTCGTATCGTTCTATTGTACATTTCATTTGATCACCTAAACATAACTACACTATCACGAAGTTTAGTTTTTAACACTAACAATCATTGTTTTGTGACCTTGTAAAATATAACGTATTAATAAATGCAAGAACTCTTTCTTATCCGTGTATTTTCTGCTTTTCTGATGTGCATCGGCAGTGCACTCAGAATAGCCAACGCAATTTTAACTTTTGTTCGTTCGTGCATCAGTTGATACAGGATTTTGTAAATGGCGCTTTGTTTGTTTCGTATACATCAAGTTGCCACTCACTGACCGTCAGAAAGTGGCCTTCTTATACGGTATGGACCATAATGATGTCCGCCTCTGGGCGGAACTGCACTCTCTAGCACCATCCCTCGGCTCGTGGTTGAAGTAGGTCGCTCTGTAATGCGGTCTCAACCGCTGGGAGGTTTGTGTGACGTCTGACATCAGGGCGAACAATCTGGGCTGACGTGTCCGTGGGTGCCCCAGCAACAAGGGGCGTACTTGTAGGCACTTGTGGCAAGTTTTTTCAGTGTTCAAACCCAGCCTGCTGTGAAATGAAGACATTGCCAGATGAGGTGAAGTCGTGTTTACTATAGTCAGAATAAGCATAATGCATCTCACTGTTCACTGTGCATATGGCACAGTGAACGCACGTGTCTTTTCACGCCCAGTCAATGATTACACAGCAGTGTTAACATTCGGTTAGGCCTTCACTTTAAAACTGTTAGAACCTACTACAAATTGACTATACGCTCAGTAAAACTTACGTGCTGTACAATATTTTAACATTTTCGTAGACAAAGGGGAAGGGGGTCAAGAACATACATCTGGGGTATCATTTTGTTCCTAAGACATTTGATTATTGAATTAAATTAGTAATTAATTAAAAACTTATTGAATATGGACTTAACTGGGGAAAAAATGCACTTAAAATGCAATTTTTGGTTTTATTAGGGGACGAAAATTGTCAGTTTTGATTTTTCAAATTCATTCTCTGGAACTTTGACACTTCAAAAACTCATGTGTGTACTTTATCTATAGAACATTCTAGTTTTGAAATATCTCAAACTATAGCATGATAAAGGATGTGTGGTGGGCACCAGTATGTTTTTTTTTTCTTTGTTTCCTAAAACCTATTTGAGTCGAGGTTTCAAATAAAATGATAAAATATTTATGAATAATACGTAGTTTTTTAATATTCCCAGGCCCTTATTAAACCTGGTGGACGGTTGTTTGCAGAGGGAGAGGGATGCGCTGCAGGGGCAGAATGCTCGGCTGCTGGCGATGGCGGAGGAGCGAGCGACTCACCACCAGGGCCAGGGGGTGCACGCTGCTCAACTGCAGGAACGGCTGATCCGCGAGGCTGCAAAGAGAGCCGCACTGCAGGAGCAGCTCTGCTCCGTCGAGAAAGAGGTTGGCACTGCACAGATACTGTATGCATGTCGCTCTTGTCTTTGCACAGATTTGGGGATGACGGGAGGCTGGCACGAGGTGTCCCCCCAGCACGCCTGCAGAATGGATGAGGTGAAACATCAGCTGGGGGTAGAGCAGAAGGGAGAACGGACAGGAGTACCTCAAGAAAATCCGCACACCATGAATGTCTCCCACACTCCCCATATGAGAATCCCCATCAAAAAAAAATATAATTGGTTTGGGGACGAATTGTAAGAAGGTAGCCATTTCGGAATAGAGTTATTTATTTGCTTAACCTTGCGCAAACCAAATTAATTACTATTGTTTAAAAAATTGTGACGTGCCGCAGGCAACGTCTGTGAACCCTCTCAGCTGCACTCCTTCCTGTGCTAAACTACGCCGCCGTCAGTCTTCTGAAACATCAGTTTAGTTCCTACGAATGGGTTTGAGAGGTCTGCCGACGCCTGAGTGCCAGCAACCCGCACTGCATTTGCACCTGCCGCAGCAACCTGGTTCCATTCTGCCTTTAGGAGCGGCCTTCCAGCCCGGGGTACCGAATGCGCATCTCGCTCATGCAGCAGGGCGACAAGTTCTCTTTTCCATTGCTCTCCTTCCCTCAGTCACCCCCGGCCGGATGAGGCTGTCTGCATTCGCCCTCTGCGTAGTAGCTCGTCGTCTTCAAGACTTTCTCCTGCAAGACCGACTCCTGTGCTTCGTGCCGCACGAGTCATAGGCCTTCTTGCCAGTCAGGTTACCCCGCCCTTCAGCCTTACACTAACCACACTGGGAGCCTCTCTGTCTCAAGCTGGGTGTCTGGTTAACAGCGATAATGCCCTCTAGGGCAGAGAGCAACCCTTGCTATGAGACCTAACTGAAAGAGACTTGGTTATCAGCAATGACACTGCTTCTCTGGGGAGTAGGCGTGTGAGGCATCCCACCACTCCTAGTGGTACGTGCACCCCGCATGTAGGATATGTTGGCCAGCTCAGCAGAGCAGCGTCCGGCTACTAGTGATATTGGTCTCTTCTCGGGGTTGGGTTGGGGAGCGGGGCTCGCCAACATCAGGTGGAAGGACGCCCTCCATTGGGGAGTAGACTGAACCTCGGACAACGGCACCAGTAGCTTCGACTCTCTGGAAGGCCACCTTGTCTACTTGCCAGAGCTGTATTACCCGGCCACGTCTCCCGCCACAGAGCAGCGAGGGCAAAGGTTGAAGAGGTAGCCACTGCTCGGGCTGTATGCTCTGTGAGGCAGGAGACTGTCAGAAGGTGTGTAGTCACTTACGTGAGTAAGCTGCTCGCCATTGATACGCCAGCACCACCGCCACTTCCACCTGGCAGATATAGTAACGGACCAACAGCACCAACTCGGTACGGACAGCATACCACCCAGGATACTTCCGCATACCGAGGCCAGTATCACCCGTGCCATTGACCCCACCTAACGTTGCCCAGAGTCCACGAGGCCTGCTCCAGCCACCGCTGTGAAGCACCAGTTGGCATTCCCCGGGCATGTGCCATCTGTTAAACCTGCAAATGCTGCAACTTCTTTCTTCCCGACCCATGCTACTACTCGCCATGGGTAGCCCTCTCGTCACCGCCATGGGCTGATGGACAAGTATTATAGTTACCGGGGAAGGGTCCCAGCTGTTAAACAACCCCGTGAACGGAACAACAGCTTCCTGGCTCCGAGACGGGGAGGTTGCACGTCAATTGCACACAAACTCTTTAGGCCTAAATTACTTATCACATGTGAAATCAATTTTTAAAAAAATTTTTGCTGTAATGTAACTTTTAAGTTGTACTGTGTAGGCGAGATGCATTTGCAAAGTCAGCTGAATTTTGTTTCCTTTACATGAAAAAATCTCAGAACGTAAATATAGAAAATAAAATACGACTACAGTAATAATATTGCCGATCTATGAATTCAGACAGAGTCATAACCGGCAATAGAGCAGGGTGTGGAAACTATTGTGTGGGGGCCAGATCAAGATATCAAGTTTGTGCTTCGGGCTAGACTGTTAATTTTTATTGCTGAGTGAGTTACCGGATTCGAGGTACTTGTGTCATGTGGCGATCGTGTATGGCACACAGGCACGTCTTTTACACCTTTACTGGAAAGAATAATTTCTGAGTCCACGTAATATGGTAAATATAAATGTTAAAAAAAATTTTTTACTTACAGCACTATCATATCTCAAAAAAATATCACAGAACGCTAGTATCATAAATGATAACATTACCTACAAACACATTAGCACAGAATATTCTTCACAGATCCATGCAAACCAAGTACAGCACATATTATCACTGTAGCTATAAATAAATTATTAAAACTCACAGTTTCTCTCGTAGAAGTTTCGGACAATGTCGTTTGTCAAGGGATTTTCTCAGGGATCTCCCGTTTCCCCCGCCCTTTCATACTCACCTCAATCACCCTCATCGGCTCTCAAGACCATGCTGTTAAGAGAGGCCCAAATCTCTTTGCGTATAAGAATGTCCGATTTTCCAATCACAGAGAAGACACTTTAATTTTTTGATTTTTTAACAATTATCCTTAACACCTGTTTATACAATCTTCATAGTTGCTAACTGAAAAAATCTAGGTCCCTCAAGGTTAGTATGAAAGAGGTTTTACAGTACTACACTTCTGATGTTGATTACGAATCACTTGCAGTTAATCCAACAATGCAAATGTATAATATTGGAATGGAATAATGTGGCTTACTGCCTAAGTATAGTTTTGGGCCACATAATGACAATCATGTTTGTTGTTATGTATGGAGTGTCCTTGTTCCCAGTTGGCAGACGTGAAATCTCAGGCCAACTCACCGCTGGCCCCCGGCTCACACAGGAACTCTGGCACTGAAGACAGGGGAAACTCGCTGCTCTCTCAGGTGAGCTGACGACACGAGGGTGTGTACAACTCTCAATAAGCAGTTCCAGTAGACAGGAAGAGCAAGTTGAGTTCTAGGACTTGAAAGTCGCCAGTCTGTAAAAAGTTAACACCATCGCTCTTTAAAGACCCATTTTTAAGAAACCGTAACAAATCCTGTAAAAGAAAAAAAAATGGTAATTTGAGGGAAAACCGTTGAAAAATACGTCGCTACACATTGTTTAACACTACCTCCAATCAGTGCATATCTAAAAATAGATACCACCTCCATTTTGATGTATGTATAGGGGCCGGGGAGGGGGGGGTTCAGAATGTGTAGAATTTTCCAAACCCTCTATTAAGACCATCCCTCAATAACAACCCTATTCCTAGAAACTGTGAGGGGTCTTAACAGTGGGGTACTGCTGTAATTCTCACAAAAGTGGAGGTTTGCAGGAATGTGAATTTTTGCATTAAATGAAGATGCAAGTTAATTTACCAAGTTCTTAAAAATGTTAATAAAAATAGTAGTGATGTGTTGGGTCTCGAAAACTCTAGTCAAGTCGAACTAACAAAGATAGACTCGTCATTCGAGTAGAGTTTTTTCCCAGCAGGCATCGAGCTAATGAACGTGCAAGGTGAGTCACAGTGTTTTTAGGTTATAAACAAACAAATATTTGCACATTAACAATCACATTTTGTGTCTCGTAAATAAATTATTTTGTTGCTAAACCATCGAAGTTGCATCGTAGTTATAACATCTTAGTTGACGCTCTGTTATTGTTTGTGATGTTTGGCAGCGATAAAAGCAGACAAGTCATGATACGCCACTTCCCTTCTCTTGCCGCCGGAATGGTTGCGCCACCGCAGTGGGCGACAGGTAACATCAAGATCAACAGGTACAATCTCAAGACGATACAAATACGTAAAACCACACGACGTATTTAAATATGAAAAGCCGCTATCTCAGGGCACACCACATCTTGGCGCGTGACATCGGGAGACTGACGACGTCACGGTCTGGCAAAGTTTAAGTGTCGGTCAGAGACACAGGCGATATGACTCGGCTGACTTTATTGGGTGCTAACCAGACCCAGGCCGGTATATAAGCTGGGGCGCGTGGCTTGACGACACAGCACAAAGTCTTCTGTGGGCTTAACTGTCCTTCGTACTACTGGTTTGCACACAGTCACTGGTTTACCTGTATTAGACATGGCCCGGGGTAGCTCCTGACTCGGCCACTGTCGCTGCTGGTGCTGGCTGGAACTCATGCCCAGTCCGTGGGCGAGAGTGGTGCTGCGGCTGGCGGTGCTGGTGGGTGCCCGCACAGGGGTTCTGGTCCTGCTGGGTCGAAACCAAGAATTGTCGATTCCCAGTGGTACTGCAAGTCCTGGGCGGAATCTCTCCCCGACAGTGATTTAGGTGTGGTCCGAAAGGGGTCAGACCTCCAGAACCAGTATTATCACTCCTTCCGGCAAAAATAACAATGCGGTGGTTGAAGTGAATTGGCTGGGCTGGCTGACTAACAATGTCATGGATTTCATTGTTTCAAATTGTTGTAGTTCTACCGTATGTGTGCACCAGGTACCTTGCTGTACCTGATCCACAGTATGGGTAGCCGTCTAATGTGTATGTTTGAGATGTACGTGCGTCCTGTTAAGGGAGTCCGCAGTCCTACTCTAGGTTCAGCAAAGAAGGTTACAAATAATGCTGTCTCCTCCTGTTCCTTGGTGGGCTGACGTCTACTGGGGATTAAAGTCACAGTCACCCTAGAAATGAATACTCAGAGATTAGGTAAGATCACGTGTTTATTCCCGTGAGGAATAGACACGGTGGCCCATCCTAACTCCTAACTAACAAGAAACTGTAACGGAAGTAAACTACGGTAATACCTGGTAAAGGGGACCTGGGTCTAAACTATACAAGAGGAAATGTAGCTAGGTAGTTATGATACTAACTGACCCTAACTAGCTCTAGTGCTGATGTCCAGAAGGGACTCGGGTGTCACTACCAGAGGGGTAGTGAGTGTTAAGGGGGATGAGACTTCTTTGGGGGTTGAAGGTCTGGAAGATCTCCTGAAGAGCGGTGATCCTTCGTGAGGAAGGCGGTCGTAGCAGAGAGCTCCAGCACACGAGGTAGTGGAGCAAACTGCTGAGAATCAACCGACGTTTCTGGGCCGTGCGCTTGCCTATATGGACGGCCGTATGCATACCCTTCGGCTCCCTTAGTGGCGAGGACCGCTGTCTCTCGACGGAGACTGGAAGCAGTCTTCCCTGCTATGTGGGGTTGCGTCTGCTGAGCGAGCTCAGGCGCAGCACTGGGCCGCTTGGCTGGTTTCTATCGCACGTAGGGGGGTGCGTGACGTCTGACGTAAAGGTGAAAACGATCTTGGCTGCCGTGTACGTGGGTGCCTCTTGCCCAGGGGCGTGCTGGTAGGTTCTGGTAGCAAGTCGTTCAGGGTTCAAACCCTGCGTGCAAAGTCGTGTTTATATATATATATATGTCAGTATGCGTCACGCGTCAACCATCAGCAGAAATATGTGTAGATGGGATTTACTTGCCATTATTTTTCTCATAATTACTGTTTTAAAAATGTATATATTAAAAGAAGAACTGTTAACAAACAAAAACTCTTAATGTGAATTGGATGTCCGTTCACTCGGCAACATGCAGACAGATCGGCCTGAAAGCTGCCCTCGCTCCACTCCAGTAACTGTTACTTAATTTTTATTTTTCTATTGGCATCAAGTGGCTGACTTTACTGTTCCTTTTATACCTTTTCTACCATCTGAAGTCATTCACTCGTCGGCGGGAGGGAAAAGGCAGTGCTTTGAATCTTTTAACCAAGCAAATGATTGTTCTTATTGGTAGAAACTAGTCCCAAATTTTTTTTCTTGGTAAACCATAATTATAAGAGGAGGAGGAAGTTATAGTTGATTCACGGTTTACTTCCAACTTTTCTGAAGTCCTGCTAAAGTTCTACCTCCAGGATATTCTCTGCCTCATGCAAACAAAGCTTAAACCGAGTCAAGAAAATTAGGCTACACCAAAGGAACAGCACATCGCATTTGTAATAGTATTTTGCATAAGCACTACTTTTTACTAGGCATTACCAAACACCTGTTTTCTCCGTTTTTATTCATATTAATTATAAATGAAATATTATAACTTACGGATAATATATAAGTTACAGTTTAATTTAACCAAAAATAACGTTTTTTTTTTTTTTACATTTACACAAGTATATAATGCTTGTGATATGTGACATATTTAGGAAATAACCAAAAACGTCATACATGGGGTATTTTCCTAATGGTTTAATTTATAAGTGTGAAGAAGCTGCGAGTAGACTTTATAAGGGGCAGGCGATACACCAGTGCCAGTGTACATAGGAATACATTTACATTTATGGTGCAAACTCAATTTTTAATCAAAATTTTATACTGAACTTGACTTGACTGGACTCGAGTTTCATACATCTTGACTCGACTCGAAGCTGTAAAAATCAAACTCGCCCATCACTAAAAAAATAGCTTTGCGTTATCAAGGTTGACACACGATTTAACGAGGAATGTAACGTTTATCAAGTTTGTTGTGTAATGTGTAACTGATGGAGGACAGCTGAATCGAGGAGCAACCTGTTGGTTGGAATGTCCTCTCTGGGAAACTTTAAACCACCTGACTGTTGTGCGATGTGGACAGTTTTCTCCTGGCACTGGGGACATCTTGTCAACAGCAGATCAACAAGAAGGGTCACGCGTGTGTGTGTGTGTATTTAGGTGAAGTAGTTTACTTGAATTTGGCAGAAAATGTAGGTTACACATGAACCTAATCATAACAAATTGCTAAAACCCCAAAATTGGACAATTGCTATGATTGACAATTAACTTCGGTTTTTGACCAAACTCTACATGTTATCATTATATGAAATCGATTTTAACACAAATGTCGCAGTCTCGCACATTAAATTCTTTCAATGCAATAAAGTAGTCACTGTTTGCTCATTAATTTTAGCCTTAAAAAACGAAACTTCTCCTACGCCTTGAATTGATAGTCTGTCTCTTCCAGAAACGTCTTATTATAAAAGGGTTGTTGTAGCTTTTGTGTATTAGTAGAAGCATATTGCTGGAGTGTGCATGCACAAGAGTGTTGTTCCTGAACACTGGGCTAACTCGTGAGCAGTAGTTTGATGTTTATCGTATACATGTGTTTCGTATTTGAACAAGTGAACGACAGCCAAGATGGAATGTTGAGCGTCCGATGTGGAGGCAGACGTGATTAATCGGACAGTCGTTTCTGCCCTCCGAGAGTCACACTTCCAGTAACTGTATCACAAGCCAGGAAGAGATTTGGGCTGCTCTTAACAGCTAGGTCTTGAGAGCAGAGTTTCCTCTTGTGGTCTCGCGGTGGTGGTGGGGGTGGCGGGGAAGTTTGTACCACGTACTGCTCAACCTGCAGACATTCTACTTTATTCTCAAATAAATTTTGTTTAGATTGCATGGTTTTTGCAAATTGACACTAAATTGACAGCTAAAAGGTCTTGTCTTAATTTATTTTAAGGTATGCTTTGCAAAAATTATTTTACGAAAATCCAGGGGCAATAAAAATCAAAAATATGCAAGAATTTACTTATTTTCAGCAATTTTTTGAAATCGCAAATACATTTCCTTGCACGATTTAATAGACGTCGTGAAGCAACTCTTGGTGCCTTCTTCCAGTGTGAATTATCTCCTTTCCCTACATAACTGCGGTGTGCCACATCTCGCCGCCTGATGAAGCTGGTCTAGCCGGTGAAACGTTGCACGACCGCACATCCACGTGGAATTGTGTTCGCCTGACTTGTTTGTGTGTGTGTATCTACAAGTACCGCCCTGCGAGTACTTGTGCGTTCTGTCTACTTTTTATAATGTAATCTCTACAGTTATTTTTCATTATTTGTAAATTTCTGAAACAGCAAAATGGTAATTTTGACGTGTATTTATTATGCAAAGACTATGTGCTCAAAAAATATTTTTGGTGAGGAAAGAGAGATCCTTGATAATGTCTCAAATTTGAACAGAATGTAGTACAATAATAACATAACAAATTTTTTCGTGGCCAAAGTTTAAGATTTACTGTCACTGGGCTCCAACCCTGTGTCATCAGATGCACCATTATAAGTGATTGGATTTATTTGGTATTCTACCTGTTTAAGAGGAGTCCACGGCAATGCATTTTCTATTAAATTATTGTTTTTGTGTTTATTCGCATATCTCTGTAAATAAATGTTCTGGAAATATGACTTTTTGCCGAAAAGATATAAAACAATTTTCTATGCCTCTTTGTTTTTACTTTTATCATATTAAATACAGTATATTCTCGGAGGAAAAAATTTGTGAAAATGGTCAAATGCAATACACTCCCGTTTATTCTTGCTTCGCTTAACTGGTTTCCGGCTTATCCGTGCGGGTTTTTGGCGTTTTTCAAAGTCTGCGGTAACTTCTGTGGTAAGGCGATGCTGTGCCGCGTGAGCTGATGTTTATCGCTTTAAACTGTCAGCCTGTCCGAGACCTGTGTGAGTCATCTATTTCCGCCTGTTGAAACGTGTATCTGATTGCACTCCTCTCAGTTACCACCCCAACACCACGTCTTGCAAGTTTATTGATCGCTCGGGCGCAGTTGTTGTTCACTGTTTGTAGGGTCGTTTTCGCAGTGTCAACAAGGCGCAAGAGGACAGTTTTAACTATCGCGGAATAGTTAGAATGATAAAAAAATTTGGGTATGGTGTTTTATAAACAAAAACATCAATTCCGGTGCCAAACAAAAAAAAATTGCAGATTTTTCCTTCAAAAAAGTACAGTTTACCTTTTCTTAGAATTTTTACAAAAATTTTAACAGTTCAGTATTTTTAAACTTTTGTGTGTACATGCGTGGGCACAATTTGCTTATTCGTGTTAACACAGTTAATCGGGAGTTTACTGTATCACATTTTTAAATTGTGCCTATGAAGTTTTCTTGAGCAGCAAGAGAAAAGTACTAACATACGAGCATAGTTTAATGTGTGGGCTTTCATTGTGGGTAATAAAGCCCCACTGTTACAGATCTACTTTGCACAGAACAGGACCGTGACGGAAACACCGCACGCCTTGCGCGTAGCAGCGATGAGGCACCAGGAGTGCGTGTTAGTGTCGTCCGTATTGCTCCCTTGCTTCTTGACCTTGGACGCGCAGCTGTGGACTTCTCATTTTGCTGAAAGTAAATGTATAAAGTTATCCAGTGGCCATTAGCTTTTTACACATTCCTGCTGTAGTGATGGATTGGATACCTGAGCAGTGTCATAGGGATCGCAGGTGGCTTAGCAACTGGAGTGCCCACCTCCTACCGAGGCAAACTGGGTTCAGTTCCTGGCAGGGTCACTCCTGGAATTTTACACGTGGTTATTGTGCTGGACGATACCTCTGGTTGGCAGGTTTTCTCAGGGATCTCCTGTTTCCGCCACTCTTGCATTTTGGCTATGCTACATACTCACCTCGCTTCTTCCTCGTCAGATCTCAAGACCTCAATGTTAAGAGTCGCCCAAACCTCTGCACTACTCGTCAGTGATACGGAGACGGCTGACGCAGGTGAACGGGCGGCTGTACAGGTGTTGTGTGGTCGCAGGTGGGACGACTGGAGGCAGACCTGACGCAGGAGATGAGAGAGAGGGTCCAGCTGCTTCAGACGCTGGAGAAACTTCGCAGCCAGCAGTGCCAACCCCCACCTCCCAGGTTTGCCTCACTGCTACATTCATACCAACTCTGCTATATTTACCAGCATATTCGATGACTGTGAAAATAACATAATCCCTACATTATTGCTTTGGTTTACATCAGAAGTTCCCAACCTTTTCATCACTGAGTACCATTTGAAATTATTATTACATATTATCACAAGGTGCACCACGTAAGAAAGTGTACAGGCCCAGTATCCCTCTAGAGACTAGGGATACGGAGTCTCCTTAACGAGGATTATTATCTTCTTACTGTCGGGATCCTGAGGTCCGGGTTGGCAGCTCGATAACCTTGTGGACTGAGGATGGTGGAGCCGGGCGGAGAGCTGTCCTCGAATGAGTCCTGACAGAGACACTATCTGAGGAATCCTGCCGAGTGGTACTGAGTGAGAGCTGCCTTACTCCTGGCGTGAGCGGGAGAGGCGGCAATGGTTTGGGCATGCTATACCAGGTGTCCTTTGACGTTCAGGTGGCAGGCACTGAGTTCCAGCTAGGTACAGCGATGCACGTGGCCCATCGTAAAATGGCTGCTTCTTCTCGCTCTTGTGTGTACACCCTGGGGGCGTTGGGCTGTGGTTCAACAGATTGTGTAGTCTGGGCCCTTGCAATCTAGTCGGCCTTTTCCGGCCCGCTCGGTGATGGGGCATTTAGGAAATAGCTGTGGGTACAGAGTTATGCAGAGTCACAGATGAACCAGCTCCAAATGCACCGCCTTGGTGGACAAGCAGATGAACAAGCACAGGTAGCTCTTCGTAGAAGTTGTTCTTCCTGTCTTGGCTGGTTTGGTTACAAATGGTCCACCAAGATCCACGCCAACCTTTAGGAATGCACGAATCTGACAAAATCTGGACTCTGGCAGACTTCACATGAGAGGTGCATGAGCCTTGGGACTGCACTTAAAACAACAAACACGTTTGTGTATCTGCTGTCGAATTTTGCGCCGAGCACTTAGAATCCAAACTTGTCTTTGAATTAGGGAGTGGGTAGTTTGCGGTCCTGCGTGCAAGTAAGCAACATGAAAGAAATTTATGATTAAAATTGCCAAATGAAATTTGCCTGGAATCAAAATTGGGTGTTTGCCTCCATCACCTAAGGACGAATGTTGCAATCTGCCGCCCACCCTGACAACACCCTGGGTATCTAGGAAGGGGAGCAAACTTCTAAGAATACGGAACTATCACCTCTTTTAAGTAGCTTAATTTCATCTGAAAGGTAGTATTGTTGCGCAAACAAAACCCAAAAAACCAATACCGATTGAATTTCTTCATATGTCAAGTAGTGAGCTGTTGGATAAGGTTCCTTTTTTAAAGTCATCTCAAGCTCTGTTAAGTCAGGCCATCACCCTTTTCAGGTGTGGCAAGGAAGAAAAGGACTCCCAACAACTCGACACCACCCTCCTAGTTGGATTCAGCAACTAGAACACATACCTGCACTAGTTTGTGCTCACGAGATTCAACTTCACACTTCACCCTCATCGACTCTCAAGACCTCGATGTTAAGGCCTGCCCAAATCTCTGCACTCCACTCCAAGGCCTCCACAAGTGGTGCATAAGTGGGGCACTGTAGATGCAATACATAAACAGATTATCACAAATACAAAACTTTTTCTGAACTGTTTTTAAAAGTGGGTGAATTTTTATTTGTTGTAGCTAAATCTTCTCAATTCTGAATTTTCAATGGCTATTTGTATGCCGATGTGTCACTTTTGTCTCCATCATCCTGTGTTGTTTTCAAAATATTTTGTGTGTTACATGGATTTTGGAATTATGATTTTTGTCTTTAGAGTTAATAGAAGTATTGAAAGTTTGTTTAAATACCAGTCTTCAGAAATATATGTTAATGCTAAGCATAGACAGAGTGCATTATCACGCGACTGCTTGCCGGCAGGGAAGCAGCCGTAGCAGACGTGCGTGCTCACAGGACCCGCACCGCGCAGCTGCAGGACGGCTCGAGCGTGCAACACATCGAGCAGGAACGTCTCTCTGCCACGAGCTCGCAGCGTCGGCAAGAGCCCCCGACAAGTGCGAGCTCCCACGGACTGCAAGAGGCACCTTGTCCTGTCATTGATGTGAGTTCCTTCCGCCTAGCCACGCTTTACACGTCACTGGGTTGTTCTTCTTGCCTCGCTCACTTCCTGGACAGGTTCCATGGCTAAAGCCACCGAGAGGGTGGTGATGGAGGCGTCGCTCCATCACCTCTTTCCCCAAACAGCCAAGCTCAGTGTAAAAAAATTAACTACAAATATAATCTGAACTAAATTATTAAATCTTTCACTGCAAATATTGTGTGTTGTTCAGATAACGCTGTCTGTCAATATGCTCGGGCCTGTTTTCATAATTTCGCAGAGAGATACCTATGCACAAAGAAGATGACTCAGTTGACCTCAAGATGGTATCACGGTATATTCGCGCATCTCTTCTGGTTGATTATTTTTCTTTAAAGGTGTGCATCCGTCATGTTGTCTACGTGTCAAATAATATTAATAGGAATTGTTAAATTAACATTTTATGTTTTGAGAACTCTTAAGTTTCCTATCTGTTGCCACTAGTCATGGTTAACAGCCCTCTTATGAAACTCAATTTTCCTGTATTGGTGGGTTTATTATAAAATCGAATGTCATGCGTATTTCGCACCGTGTTGATATTTGGGGTGTTCTTTTAATAGAAAGATAGACAGCATTTTTGCTTTTTTTTAATGATTGCTTACACAGTGATCTCAGTTTCCTTTTCAAATGCAAATAATGCAAATGTTAAATTAATTGTATTAATAATAACTAGCTTTAACAAGAGAAGAAACTGGACTCCCTCCTTCCTTCACTTCTTCCTCTCTAAATCCTCCTCTCCCTCCCTCCCACGCTGTACTCTACTTCTCTCCCTCCTTCTCCCTCAACTGGCAAAGGCCATAATGTCGTCATCCCGTAGGTCACAAGTTAGAAACCTAGTTGGCTCTGCTAAGGAAACTCCTCCCACGTAGTTTCATCCTTGTTCCAGGGAAATACTGATGCAGCTCCATGTTGGGCCTCTCAGCACCACAGATATTACGTTATGTCTCCTGTCATCCTCTGTGCATGTTAGGACTGTTTTAAAAATTCTTGCATTGTTACTTCATTAAAACTGCACATAGCATTCTTGTTGGGATGTTTCACTTGAATGGTATATTGTGTCGTGTCTAATTTGCTTAATTTTGTACGTAATCTTTCCAAGAACGTATCCCACCACATTATCAACATCCCTGCTTCTGTAATTGTTCTTTACCACCAGATTGTCAGTCTGTGTTGTTAACAAAATATTGTGTCTTGTAATTGAGGATTATTTTCGGGTGTTTCAACCTCATTACCAACATATTTTTATAACAAATTATAAATTTTGTGGTGGCCAAACCTCTTGTGGTGTTGTTTTAATAAGAGAAACTTGAAAATGGTAGAATACATGTAATGCATGTTCCATGATTTAGGTTTTTTCAGTTTTCGTCAACTCTTTTCATGGAGCACTGTTCGCAGCTCATTTGTGTTGACCATGATCGCAAATATGCTGCCATTTTCCTAATAAATTAACATTGAAANAGCACTGTTCGCAGCTCATTTGTGTTGACCATGATCGCAAATATGCTGCCATTTTCCTAATAAATTAACATTGAAAATTTATAAATTTATTTAAGCCCTAATAGGGACTAGAAATTGTGATTTAACATTGGGTTTTGTTTCACACTATTTGTGTATGGATAAGCCAAAAGTGTAAGAGGTAAATAGTAAAGACTTTGTCCTCGTATTCTCTGAATATAATTTATGTAATGTATGAGTGCAGAAGCATCTTCATCAATGCTTCCCTGTACTTTAACGTAATGCTGTAACAAGCACAGCGAATGAGGATGGCAGACAGTGCAAAGTGATTGGTTTGTTCGCAGTTGGTTGATGCCCAACCAGGACGGGCGACGGAACCCAGAGAGTGTCGCTCGGTCGGCTGCGTGACAGAACCAGAGACAAGGCTCAGCAAGTGTGTTCAGGTGGTCATGGACGAAGGGCAGAGCGTCTGGGCCGCCGGCCAACCGCAGCGGGTGCCGTCCCTGGAGCAGTCCAAGCTGGCGGTCATGTCTCGAGCAGTCCCGGGTGCCGTCCTGAGGATTCCGACCCTCGCAGCGTCCGCCAGGCTCCCAGACGAGCCGCACAGCGAAGCCACGGATGCCGATGTGTCGCTCCTGGCCGACAAGTCTCCGGGCGAAGTGTCGAGCGAGTCTGTCGCCCCCTTCGTAGGGAGCGAGTGCTGCCCTCCTGACAAGTCCGAGCAGGAGGCGTCGAGCAAGATCACTACACCCGTGAATAAATCGCTGGGAGAAGTGTCGAGCGAGAAGCCACACAACTTGTGCCACGTAACCGAGAAGTCTCAAGGCGAGGTGTCGAGCTGTGTGGATGGCTCCGTCGAGTGTGGGGGCTTGTTCGCAAGTGACAAGTGCTCCATGGCAGACCACCTGGAGACGGTCCACGAGTTGGAGAAGTGTCGTGATGTGCTCAGAGTCCAGTGTCGCATCAACTCCACGCTCCAGGATGAGGTACTCTTCATTGCCTGCTTATCCTACCCTCGCACTAGCTGCCCCTATACTCATAAATGTGAGGATAATGTTAGTTTTTTTGTTAGTACTGGATGCGTCTGCAAATGTACTGCCTCAGCATTTGATTGTACAGAGTCGCAGGCATGATCGGCGTAGCAGCTGGGGTCCTTGTCTCCTGCCAAGGTCAATCAGAATCAATTTGCAGCAGGATCACTCCCAGATTTTCACATGTGGGAATTGTGCTAGATGATGCCACTGGTTGGTGAGTTTTCTCTGGGATCTCCCATTTCCCTCACCCTAGTATTCCGATGCTGTTCCATATCCACCTCGCTTCACCATTATCTGCTCTTAAGACCTCGTTGTTAAGAGTTGCCAAACCTCTCCGCTCATACAGAGTGACCATACAGTGCCTTTTTTTCAGCATTACTACTCTAGATGTAATCTCTTCACTGGGTTTTTAGCTGTTAACTAAACTTTCATTGTAGTTACAAAACTGGTCTAAATTTGTAGGCATTTGTGATGATGNCTGGGTTTTTAGCTGTTAACTAAACTTTCATTGTAGTTACAAAACTGGTCTAAATTTGTAGGCATTTGTGATGATGATGGTGCATTAAATGAACGAGTGAAGAGATTTGGGCCGCTCTTAACATCAAGGCCGGGAGAGCCGACGAAGGTGAAGCGAGATGAGTATGGAGCAGTGCTGGAATGAAGGAGCAGGGGGAAACGGCAGATCCTTGAGAAAATCCAGCTACCAGTGGCATCGTCCGGCACAATTCCCACATACGAAAAAATCCAGAAGCGACCCTACCGGGAATTGAACCCAGTTCACCATGGTGGAAGGCGAGAAGTCTAACCGCCACGCCACTGTGGCCCCTGCATCAAATGAAGCCATTCTTTTATTTGGGATGTTGGTGGCCAACTTTGTCTTGAGTTGTTGTAGTGGTTCAATCGATAGGTGTGTGTCTAACTTGTGTCATGTACATTCCCATTTAAGACGGTTCGGTCAGTGCTGGCTGTTTCACATTTGTTTATTAATTTTTGTACATATTCACGATCACCAGTCCACAAAGTTTAAAAACGAAGCAACTCCAATAATTTACCTGATCTGATCCAGGTGTACTGCGTACTTTTTCTACCATATGCTTTTAAAAACTTCTTTCTAAACACTGTAATTTACAAGAGTTTATTCAATTTTANAGTGTAATTTACAAGAGTTTATTCAATTTTATTTTAAGTATCAATGTTTTTATCCTGCAACTACTGTCAGGACAAAAATATACTGTCTTTTTACAATACATTTGTATTAATTTCATCATATTTATATTATGTANCTGGGTTTTTAGCTGTTAACTAAACTTTCATTGTAGTTACAAAACTGGTCTAAATTTGTAGGCATTTGTGATGATGGTGGTGCATTAAATGAACGAGTGAAGAGATTTGGGCTGCTCTTAACATCAAGGCCGGGAGAGCCGACGAAGGTGAAGCGAGATGAGTATGGAGCAGTGCTGGAATGAAGGAGCAGGGGGAAACGGCAGATCCTTGAGAAAATCCAGCTACCAGTGGCATCGTCCGGCACAATTCCCACATACGAAAAAATCCAGAAGCGACCCTACCGGGAATTGAACCCAGTTCACCATGGTGGAAGGCGAGAAGTCTAACCGCCACGCCACTGTGGCCCCTGCATCAAATGAAGCCATTCTTTTATTTGGGATGTTGGTGGCCAACTTTGTCTTGAGTTGTTGTAGTGGTTCAATCGATAGGTGTGTGTCTAACTTGTGTCATGTACATTCCCATTTAAGACGGTTCGGTCAGTGCTGGCTGTTTCACATTTGTTTATTAATTTTTGTACATATTCACGATCACCAGTCCACAAAGTTTAAAAACGAAGCAACTCCAATAATTTACCTGATCTGATCCAGGTGTACTGCGTACTTTTTCTACCATATGCTTTTAAAAACTTCTTTCTAAACACTGTAATTTACAAGAGTTTATTCAATTTTATTTTAAGTATCAAT
The DNA here is from genome assembly GCA_002778355.1 of Clitarchus hookeri. NCBI lineage: Eukaryota > Metazoa > Arthropoda > Insecta > Phasmatodea > Phasmatidae > Clitarchus > Clitarchus hookeri. The sequence goes on along the minus strand of NQII01004706.1, from coordinate 67,672 downwards.
GTTTTTATCCTTGAACTACTGTCAGGACAAAAATATACTGTCTTTTTACAATACATTTGTATTAATTTCATCATATTTATATTATGTANGAACTACTGTCAGGACAAAAATATACTGTCTTTTTACAATACATTTGTATTAATTTCATCATATTTATATTATGTATTTTAATAAGTTCGAAAAAGTAGGTTTTTTTTTGGAACATCCTTAATGCAGTAGTAAATACATGTTAAGTATGCTTATAATTTTTTTGTGTACCCTAAAATATTTATAATTTTCGACTTTTTGCCTTTGCTTTATTTACTATTATTTAAAAAATTCTTAAGGTTTTTCCTATTGCCATTCACAGTTTGTTTTACTTGTGAATAAATATAAAATTGCCATTGAAAGAAGTACATAAATGTTAAATAACTTTTATGCATCACTCTCATTTCTATCGTTTTTCCTATATCAGTAAATTACTTTGGCCTGCTAGAGTCTTCATAACAGTAGTACACTTCGCCTGTAACAAATGCCAGATGACACCTTTCGATCTGGCTGTCACCCAAGTTGGGCACAAGAAGTACACACGTGTACATATACGGTGCATGTACATTGCCATTCTCGAGATGATGCTACTAATGAGGAGCATGAATTGCACATTCAACCTCAAAAGCTCAAACATTCCGTCACATACACTTTGTGAAAAGACAAGAAGATTAATTGCATCCATCCGAGGTAAAGCTCCATATCCGTCACTTGAAAGTGACACATAAAGGTGAAGACGGTCTTAACTGCCGTGTCCGTGGGTGCCCTTTGCCCTCTGGGCGTGCTGGTTGGCTCTGGCAGCAAGTCGTCCAGGTTCAAACTCCGCCTGGAGTGACGTGATGACGCGTGAAGATGAGGCGAAGTCGTATATAGTTAATATGTGAGTACGCATGACGCGTCAAAACATATTCCGTTGAATTTAGTAATCTTGTGAAGGTCTAGCTGAAACTTGCGGCAGTAAAAGGTCTTCTGGGACCTTCGGAAAACCTGAATAAGAAATAAAAAATAAGCATTTACAGTACTTNCTTGCGGCAGTAAAAGGTCTTCTGGGACCTTCGGAAAACCTGAATAAGAAATAAAAAATAAGCATTTACAGTACTTCAATTCATTCTTCTCGTACTGAATCCAAAAGCTGTCTTGAATTTTTTTAAAACCTATTTCACTAAGTGGAAATAAAGCTGTTTCCTTCCTTATTCAAAATTATTTTCATGCCATAGATAATAAACAGAACTGAGGAGCGTAAGGTTTAAAAATTACGTCTCCATAGAGAAGTAGGTTGCTAAAACCAATAAACACAGGATTGTGGTGATGAGTGATGTTACATCTTCTACCATATGTTACACTAACATTGCAGTGCACCTCACCACTTTATTCATGCACCATCGAAGTCAACTCATGAGATTTCTAGGAATATAAAAATGTTATCAATACAGTCAACTCTTGACAAAACAACTCCAGTTATGACAACTCCCTCAATCCAAAAAAGATTTGGTTAAAAAATTAAAAAATTTGAAGGAAACAGGCTGAAAACTAAGTTTGTTGCATTAATTTTGATTACTAACCATTGCAATTCTCTTTTCCACTGGTCTACTTAAATATAATTTTGCTGTTAAATATTTTCATAAACGGCCTAAGTAAAAGTTCTATGTAACTTTTATGCATAGGCTGCGTGGGTGGGTCAGAATCTGTCCAAATTCAAATAACGACACCTTCATAACAACCATTTTCCTGGGAACCATGATAGGTCATAATTTTGAGAGTTGGCTAAAATATCTTGTGCTATGCATGCGTTCAAATGAATTAAGACAGTGTCTTTAAGTTGCCCTTGTTACATTTTCTGGAAATAGCTGTGTTTATTTTATTTGTATATTACAAAAACAGTAAAATTTTGACTTTGGAATGTTATTTTGCAAAATACATGCTACATGAAAAAATTTTATCAGGGGAAAAAGTAGTTTCAGATAACATCTACTAGTTAAACAGTATGTAGTACAAATATAAAATAAGTTTTTTCGTGGCCATCACTTTTAACAGCCTTGCCTACCAAGCTGGCAGCCACGAACTTCAATTGGGGAATCAATGTTAAATGGAATTCCTTCTCATTGCGTCAATTTTAAATATAACTATTTCAAACAAAAAACATTTTGGCGCAACTTTCCCAAAAAATATTGCTATATAAAATAATTTTTGAAAAAATTATTTATTCTATATTTTTTTTGTTATGTGTAAATTTCAGTGTTACATTTTAGAAAAAAAACTATCAAACAGAGCAATTGGCAAGATGTCTTAACATAGCAACATTCCTTAAGAAATTGCATGTAGAATACATTTGTTTGAAATATTTATCTTTAAAATTGACCCAATGAGAAGGAATTTAGTTTAGCATTGATTCCCCATTTGAAGTTTGCAGCTGCCGGCTTGGTAGGCAGAGCCGTTAAGAACTAGTTTGCACAGCAGTATGAATGTAGTTGTGGAGAAATATTTTATTGGAAGGTTTGTTCAGAATGTGCTCAGTTTACCAACAGCCTTTAATGAAGCTGGTCTGGTAGTGACACCGGAGTGTGGTGAGAGCNCTTGCGGCAGTAAAAGGTCTTCTGGGACCTTCGGAAAACCTGAATAAGAAATAAAAAATAAGCATTTACAGTACTTGAGCTGTCTTGAATTTTTTTAAAACCTATTTCACTAAGTGGAAATAAAGCTGTTTCCTTCCTTATTCAAAATTATTTTCATGCCATACATAATAAACAGAACTGAGGAGCGTAAGGTTTCAAAATTACGTCTCCATAGAGAAGTAGGTTGCTAAAACCAATAAACACAGGATTGTGGTGATGAGTGATGTTACATCTTCTACCATATGTTACACTAACATTGCAGTGCACCTCACCACTTTATTCATGCACCATCGAAGTCAACTCATGAGATTTCTAGGAATATAAAAATGTTATCAATACAGTCAACTCTTGACAAAACAACTCCAGTTATGACAACTCCCTCAATCCAAAAAAGATTTGGTTAAAAAATTAAAAAATTTGAAGGAAACAGGCTGAAAACTAAGTTTGTTGTATTAATTTTGATTACTAACGATTGCAATTCTCTTTTCCACTACTCTACTTAAATATAATTTTGCTGTTAAATATTTTTATAAACGGCCTAAGTAAAAGTTCTATGTAACTTTTATGCATAGGCTGCGTGGGTGGGTCAGAATCTGTCCAAATTCAAATAACGACACCTTCATAACAACCATTTTCCTGGGAACCATGATAGGTCATAATTTTGAGAGTTTGCTAAAATATCTTGTGCTATGCATGCGTTCAAATGAATTAAGACAGTGTCTTTAAGTTGCCCTTGTTACATTTTCTGGAAATAGCTGTGTTTATTTTATTTGTATATTACAAAAACAGTAAAATTTTGACTTTGGAATGTTATTTTGCAAAATACATGCTACATGAAAAAATTTTATCAGGGGAAAAAGTAGTTTCAGATAACATCTACTAGTTAAACAGTATGTAGTACAAATATAAAATAAGTTTTTTCGTGGCCATCACTTTTAACAGCCTTGCCTACCAAGCTGGCAGCCACGAACTTCAATTGGGGAATCAATGTTAAATGGAATTCCTTCTCATTGCGTCAATTTTAAATATAACTATTTCAAACAAAAAACATTTTGGCGCAACTTTCCCAAAAAATATTGCTATATAAAATAATTTTTGAAAAAATTATTTATTCTATATTTTTTTTGTTATGTGTAAATTTCAGTGTTACATTTTAGAAAAAAAACTATCAAACAGAACAATTGGCAAGATGTCTTAACATATCAACATTCCTTAAGAAATTGCATGTAGAATACATTTATTTGAAATATTTATCTTTAAAATTGACCCAATGAGAAGGAATTTAGTTTAGCATTGATTCCCCATTTGAAGTTTGCAGCTGCCGGCTTGGTAGGCAGAGCCGTTAAGAACTAGTTTTATTAATTTTCTGCCAACTTATTTGAGAGCTTGCACAGCAGTATGAATGTAGTTGTGGAGAAATATTTTATTGGAAGGTTAGTTCAGAATGTGCTCAGTTTACCAACAGCCTTTAATGAAGCTGGTCTGGTAGTGACACCGGAGTGTGGTGAGAGCGTGGAAGTGTGGTGACAGGTNCACGCCCGGCAGCTGGCGGAGCTGCGGCGGCGGCTGGAGGAGCGAGGGAGAACTCCCGGGCCGCGCCCCCTGGCCCCGCGGGGGCTGTTTGAGCTGCACATGGGGCGCCTCCAGCTGTCCCCGAGAGTGGCGAGCGAGTTGGAACATCGCAGTCTCTTCCTGTCGTGGGTGCTCTGTGACCAGGAGGTGAACTGCACCGCGGCCCAGCCCGCCAGCACGCTCCCCGTCGACTACCAACACCCCGCTGTCTACCAGGTCGACGTCGACCACTCTTTCCTCGACTACCTCCGCAGCGTAAGTGTCTCCCACATTCACGAGCCACGCACACATTACAGTTATTATCTAAGGCAGTGGTTTTCAAAGTATTCCTAGGTGTGGATTGTCAAGCTAGCATGGACCATTTCCTCCGCACCTCTTCCATCCAGGATACGAAACGTGGGAATGAATTATCACCCTTAAAACCTGACGTTTTTATCATAAAAACTTGATTTTGATAAATTTTGTTATGAAAATTTAAAAATAAATGAGTAAATGTAATTGTACAGTTTATTTTGTGAACTGCCTAGAATGTGGTTACGAACTATCAGTGGTCTGCGGACCACGGTTAGAGAACCACTGATCTAAGAAGACAGATGTACAAGTACTGGTAGGCTGGTACACGTGGACAGACACGCATGGGTAACACTTCTTTNCTGATCTAAGAAGACAGATGTACAAGTACTGGTAGGCTGGTACACGTGGACAGACACGCATGGGTAACACTTCTTTGTGTGGATGCATGACATTTTGCTGGCTAAACAAGCTTCCTCGGACGGCAAGCTATGGTGCATTGCAGTAAGGTAGGGTTAACGTAGCTACTTGTGAGGCCAGTGGCCAGACAGTGAACTATGCACGGCAGGAAGTTTCAAACGCTGCAGGCACAGCTTTGAGCATCCGGTGTTTGCTACGGAAAGTTTAACTTTGCACTGGGATCATCTGATACCGCGACCTAGAAGTTGCCTGGATTTTGTACTCCGTGGCCTGAAACGTGTTGTTATTAATGGTTGAAACACCTCAAATAAAGTTCACATTTTAAAATTCAACTTCACATCACCTTATTTGTCATGCTGTCTCGGGTGGTTGTCTCTGGAAAATGCTTTAGGAGCCCATTGTACGCAAAGTTTGTACAGCGTAACATGTGTCTGGTCGTACATAACAAGTGTGTTGTGATTGTCGTTGATCAGTGTGGTGAAGAGGTAGAACATTACTGTACGTAAGACTGTGAGGCCAACCATGTGTGAGAGAGAGATGAGCCACGTATGGACGTACAGTACTTGTCTCTAGGGTTGTGCGGATATTCAGTCTACTGAAATTAATAATATAGGATCAGTTTATATAGGTTTATTTGATTTACAGTGAAAACTTATTATATTATTAAAATATTGGTGGAACTCCTGGTTTAATTCTCTGCAAACTTGTTTTATCTGCTTTTCTTATGAGCCTATGTTTATCCCTGATTTTTCAGATGTGCATTAAGAAATTTTTAGAAAACCATTATATGAATATTGGTTGTATCATTCAAATTTGATTTCATTAGTTATAGTGTGCCACTTTCTGTTTGACAATACGTGATGAATAACCTTGCTGAAATATCAAAAGATTTTTGTAGAGTGCTGTGTTTCGATACATGAGCACTTGGGAGTGGATAGAAGTTGGAGTAATAAGTATGTGTGTAGTAGCCGAGCAAAGGTGTGTATTTACCAGGAAGCGTGCGAGGTGGAACTGTACAGCCTGAGCGCAGAAGGCAGTCGCCTGGAGGGGCGCGGCTTCCTGCACTTTGCTGAGCTGCTACGGTTCCCGCGCAACAAGCTGCACGCCACCGTCACGCTCCTGTCCCCGGACGGGAGCTCCTCCGTGGGCACTGCCCACTGCTGGTTCCGCCTGGTGCTCCCCTCTCCTGCTGATCTGACTCAGCTCTCCGAGGTGAGTCTGCCACCGTCATTCCCATTCAAGGCACCAGCAGACTACTCCTCCCCAAGTCCCACAGCTTTGCCAACTGTTGATGGAACGTGGGTCTACAGATTGTCATCAGCGGCATTGGAACCTGTCTCGGTTGGTTTGTGGAGAGTTTGGTGACCTTGGAGGTGGATAAAGCGTCCTTCCTAAAAGTAGTTTTTTTAAAACAATGTTATTGTTTACGGGCCTTATTTACCTTTCACTGTAAATAAAATTCAAGAATTTTTTGCTATTAAAATGTACAAAACTTAATATAATGTAGATGTAGCAGGAATGTTGTGTAGCAGTTTTGAATGTCTTCAAAATGAAGTTGACAGAAAACAAGATGTGGTTTTCCCAACTGCTTCATAGAGCGTGTTCTCATCACGTAACAGATTGTAAAGCAGTTTGTGTGTTGTGATAATCATGAGCTGTAGGTACTGGTGTTGTAGCAAGATGGTGTGCCTGTCGAGAGGCCTTGTACCACACCATCGTCGTCAGCTCCCGTCGCAGTGTCGCGTCTAGCCTTCCCGTTCAGCTCTCCAGCGACCCCGGGGTTCAATGCTGCTCCGACACCTGCGCCTCGGTGCAGCCTGCGGCCACCGCAACAAGACAGCAGCACCAGCTCGGCAGCAGGTGAGCACTGCTCGAGAGCAGGTGTCGCTGTGCTTGGTCCATAATTCTACCATTGTGTGGGTATTTGCTACACCGAAATCAATAAAAGAAAGTCAGAACTTTTGTTTCAGCTTAGTTAAAAAATTGTCATTTTTTTATATTGGACTGAACATTTTTTTGAGTTTAGGGAATATTCAAGTGCTCAGTTGACTAGCATTAATAATATTTTATATATCCACATGTTAGTTCACATTTCACTGAAGTAACTACTTAAAATTAAGCAAATAATGTTGGCAAGAATTACGTTAAATTCTTTATGTGCTATTTTTTTTGTGTGGTTCCATTTAGAAGTTTTTACAACTTTCGGGCCTTCATTATGCAGTCCACTCATGTCACTTATTTTTCAAATGTTTGGTAACAAAATATTTTGACACATAATAGTACCTAGGAAAAAAAAGTTTGATGTCATATTTTATTAGAGCTGTGCTGATTCACAGAATGATGCCAATGTGCCAATTCTATAATGCAGATTCACCAATGTGTCGCGAATGTGTGAAAAACCTTTTTGCTTATATTTAAGTTGAATTTATGTCAGGAATAAGCTGCAAGGCCACTACATTATAAAAAGGAGACAGAATACACAAGTACTCACTTGTGGATAGACACGCACACAAAAGTCGGACTAAACACATTTGCCACGCGGATGCGCGGTCGCGACATTACGCTGGCTAGGCCAGCTTCTTCAGATGGCGAGTGGTGGTACACAGCGACAGCTCGGCAAGGCGCGGGTGCTTTGCGTTAGTGGGCAGTATGTTATTGCCCAAATAAACGTACCTACACTTCTTATGAGCTCATTATGCACAGAAAATAAAAATCCAGTGGGCAGAGAACCACCTTGGTACTGAGTAAGTGAGTCTTGATGGGAGTTGGGCTCAAACTGTCAGTGTTCCAGCTTTCTGTCCACACGAGACTGATGCTTCCACAAGAATGGCCGACAAGAGCCTTCCCACGAAGTTCATTACATACTAGCTTTTTCTGCCACCGTCATATACGTTGTCTTGGTTTTCAAGGATGCTATTCAGTCCTGATAATACTTGCAAAAACATGCTTTTTTCTTAATAGTTTGTACAGAAATTTCATTGGTGTTGATGACGATTAATTATGGTTCTGGTTTCATGGGCCCATGGTTTTAGAGTATCTCAGATATTCAGGAAATGTCCGGAACAGAACTTGTAGCCAACAAATAGTCTCTCTGTAAAAGGAAGTAAAAACAAAAGTGTGTTTTTATTGTGGTATGGTTGATTAATTTTATTTATATTATATATATATATATATATATACACACACACACACACACACACACACATTCTCTCTCTCTTTCTCCTATGTAATGTATTTATTGGTTGCATGTGTGTAGTTATGTGAGTTTGCTTGTTTTTTATTAATTATTAGGACATAAAAGTTTAGGTATTTTCTACATTTTATCACATTTAAAATTGCTGCCATTATATATAATATTGAAAAGTAATTGTAGAATGTGTTCTATTACTCGTACCATTCTCAGTGAATGTTGGGCCACAGCGGTGCAGTAGTCGCAGATGAACCAGGTTTGATTCCTGTTGGAGACATCTGGATTTTCTCATGGGGGAAGCGTGGTGGACATTACCGTTGGCCGGTAGGTTTTCTCAAGGCACTTCCATTTCCTCCGCTCTTGCACTCTGCCGCTACTCCATCACCTCGTCCTCTTGCTGCCTCTCAAGACGTTGCTGTGAAGTGCCGACCTAATATTCTCAAGTCCCTTCCAAAGTCTTGATATTTCAAAATGTCCAGTTACGTCCCACAATTGAGAATCTGGTAGTTGCTGTTGTCAAGTTTTTTTTTTGTTTGATGTGTACCTTTTTGTGTTACACAAAGAAAAGTATTTGAATGTAAACGTAATTTATGCTGTAAATGGAAATCCTTCGTATGGTAAAAATTCTAACATAGCCCAACCATATGAATTATTCGCAATCAGTTACATCAAATAATTGGAAAATTTATTTTTGTCATAATTCTTTGTAAAAAAAAATTTTTTACATATCTTTTACAACACTGAGATATTCCACCTAAGATTCCTTTTTCTAAGAACAAAATTTGATCATAGTCATTCAATAGATCTAATTCAGTTTTAATCATTCTCAACANCCTTCGTATGGTAAAAATTCTAACATAGCCCAACCATATGAATTATTCGCAATCAGTTACATCAAATAATTGGAAAGTTTATTTTTGTCATAATTCTTTGTAAAAAAAAATTTTTAACATATCTTTTACAACACTGAGATATTCCACCTGAGATTCCTTTTTCTAAGAACAAAATTTGATCATAGTCATTCAATAGATCTAATTCAGTTTTAATCATTCTCAACANGAGATTCCTTTTTCTAAGAACAAAATTTGATCATAGTCATTCAATAGATCTAATTCAGTTTTAATCATTCTCAACATTGAATCCCAAGATAAGCCATAGCGCTGAGTAATACCATACAGGATCAAAGATATGTATTTTTATATAGACATCTCTGAAATGTTTGAATATATCAGCTAAAATTAATGTCAGCTTTATTGTAATACTTATGAAGAACTGCGAGAGAATGTATGCAGTGGTGCAGATGGTAATGGTTGCAGACGGGGCGGGTGAGGGTGACGGCGGCGAGGAAGACGCAGCGAGGATGAAGCAGTTGGCGGACAGCGTGCTGGGGCGGGCCGACACCACGCAGCACCGGCTGGCTCAGATCCTCGAGGAGAAGTGGCGACAGAGGAAGCTCACCGCAGCCAGCCAGCACATCTTCTCCGGTACGTGTTCCACTGGACGTGAAGGTTGAGGGTATGGTATTGTGTTAGCAAGAGAGTTCGAGAGCTTCGCACTACACACACACATCCTCTTTAGTGCAAACCTCAAAGGACCTGAATTATTTTACTTTTAATTAATGAGGTTTGTATTAACGCTTGTTAGGGTTGTGCGAATGCAACTTTTTTCTCACTAGACGAAAATGAGAAATATGTTACGAACTTCTGTGACACTGAAACGAAAATTAAAAATAATTTCATGAGAGCTAAGTCTTAATGAAAGTTTAACGAAATTTCATAACATTTTAGCAAGTTATTCATTATAACAATTTAATTGCATAACCGAGCCAAAAAATGTAGGATATGAAGTATTTACCACGGGAGATCTTGCCTACACTTCAATTTCCATTTTGTGTAGTTATTTTGGTTATACAATAATTAAAACAAACAATATTATTTACAGACTAAAATTTCCTTTTGCTGGTGCACTAAATGAANTTTTGGTTATACAATAATTAAAACAAACAATATTATTTACAGACTAAAATTTCCTTTTGCTGGTGCACTAAATGAATGTTGAATAAAACCATAGTATTCACCGAAATCAGGGATTTTTGTTTCGTTAGCAACTTTCAGCATCAAATTTCTTACAGAAACAAAAATGAAAGTTATCATTTTGGGTTTTCATTTCGTTATACCGAATATTTGCACAACCCTAATGCTTCTGTTAATCATTAANGTTAGCAACTTTCAGCATCAAATTTCTTACAGAAACAAAAATGAAAGTTATCATTTTGGGTTTTCATTTCGTTATACCGAATATTTGCACAACCCTAATGCTTCTGTTAATCATTAAAAAAAAATCCCAAAAAATTTTACGTCGACTCTTTGATTCAGCATATTGGGAAATAAGACATTCTTATCATCAACATGACTTCTCTTTACCAGTGAACTTGACATTACATTGTAGTACAAATTAGTGATAGCCGATATCCAGTATCGGATATCGGTATTATCTGTACATTTACCATTATCGGAGATTGGCACATCTGTACATTTACCATTCTAACCTCAAGTATTGTCTCTCCTCTGCTGCACACTTAATTTTCTCAACTCTTAACATCAGGCTGCAGCAATACAACTAAAAAAAAAACATAATTAATTTGAAATGTCGATATGCAATAATTTAAATTTAAAAAATAAAAAACAAATTGTAAAATTCTTTACGATAAAAATATATTAGAATGCACATGCCCATCATTATTTTTCGCTTCATGGATTACATTTTTATTTTTGGTAAAGCAGTCTTAGGTTTGAAGTACGTTTCTCAAAGTAAACAAAATGATCGTGGCTTGTTAGCTTAGTTTTCATTCCTGTCCTTGTACATATTTTTTGTAGACTAGCGACCTTCTTGCAACCTTAACTGTGTTTTGTAATGTGTTGTAGTGAGCTATAATTTTGTATAATGTTAAACTATTTTTTTTGCTGCTTTGATGTACCAGGCATAAAGTAANTTTTGGTTATACAATAATTAAAACAAACAATATTATTTACAGACTAAAATTTCCTTTTGCTGGTGCACTAAATGAACGTTGAATAAAACCATAGTATTCACCGAAATCAGGGATTTTTGTTTCGTTAGCAACTTTCAGCATCAAATTTCTTACAGAAACAAAAATGAAAGTTATCATTTTGGGTTTTCATTTCGTTATACCGAATATTTGCACAACCCTAATGCTTCTGTTAATCATTTTAAAAAAATCCCAAAAAATTTTACGTCGACTCTTTGATTCAGCATATTGGGAAATAAGACATTCTTATCATCAACATGACTTCTCTTTACCAGTGAACTTGACATTACATTGTAGTACAAATTAGTGATAGCCGATATCCAGTATCGGATATCGGTATTATCTGTACATTTACCAGTATCGGATATCGGTATTATCTGTACATTTACCATTCTAACCTCAAGTATTGTCTCTCCTCTGCTGCACACTTAATTTTCTCAACTCTTAACATCAGGCTGCAGCAATACAACTAAAAAAAAAACATAATTAATTTGAAATGTCGATATGCAATAATTTAAATTTAAAAAATAAAAAACAAATTGTAAAATTCTTTACGATAAAAATATATTAGAATGCACATGCCCATCATTATTTTTCGCTTCATGGATTACATTTTTATTTTTGGTAAAGCAGTCTTAGGTTTGAAGTACGTTTCTCAAAGTAAACAAAATGATCGTGGCTTGTTAGCTTAGTTTTCATTCCTGTCCTTGTACATATTTTTTGTAGACTAGCAACCTTCTTGCAACCTTAACTGTGTTTTGTAATGTGTTGTAGTGAGCTATAATTTTGTATAATGTTAAACTATTTTTTTTGATGCTTTGATGTACCAGGCATAAAGTAAATCTCACTTAACAGTAAGTCTATTTAGCTTATTGCAAACAAAACTTTTCCAGGCAGCAGTTTTCTCTCATACACTTTAGTGATAAATGTCTGCTTACAGTATGATAAATGAAAATATCGGTTTACAGGTATCGGATTGGTAAAATCCTAAATATCGGAACCTTCATCGGTATCGGGCCATCACTAGTACAAATAACAGTTATTTTTATTAACATACAAATTAAGTTGAAATTCCCTATCTCACTTAATGGGAAAGAGGAAAACTTTGTATTAATGAGAAATTTATACTACGAGGTCTTTATATACAAGGTTTTATTGTATCATTTTTTTCAGTCTTAGACCTGCAGCCCACATTTTGAACATCCTCCCAATAAAAATGTATTTTTTATGTATTCGTCTAGGATGTTAGACAGTAACAAAGTATGGCATCAACTATACTGTATACTACTAAATAAATTACCCTCTTATTGATAGAAAAAAAATATCTTGGAATTAGAATGGGCATTGTATTTGTGAAGCAGATTGTTTTGCATCCCGACGAACTGTACTGCTTGTAGCTGAGCAATAGATAACACGAGCTGAAACTGTCAAGGTCGGCGAGTACAGTCTGAGTACCACACTAATACAAACAACCAGATTAGATGTGTAGTAGATAAATGGCCATTTGCCGCCAGACACATTAGTCTGCGTGAACATGATATCATGTTTCCAGTGTACTTGATATTTATGAAGCTACTTGTCTATGAAATGCATAAACCACTTTAATAAGAACCTTAAATGAGCTTCCTACCCCCTCCCCTCCAAAGTGTGTGCTAGTGGACCAGCCCAACACCC
>NQII01004706.1:38696-52856 GCA_002778355.1 Clitarchus hookeri | reverse complement strand
CCCACCCTACCCTCTTAACAGTTGTTTATTTCCGTCAAGGTGCCGCCATTCCTGTTATCACCATGTGCTTGTCTGCAGGAGGGAGCAGTGGTCCATGTCACAACCTACCTCACTATTCCCAGTTCCTCTGTGTAAGACATGCACCTGGATTTTTCAAATNCCAGTTCCTCTGTGTAAGACATGCACCTGGATTTTTCAAATTTGTGTCGGAAGAAATATGAGGCTGGTGGGTAGATACAGTCGACTCCCTATCTACCATTTTTCAGGAGACCGTCAGAAAATGTCCATATACTGTATGTGGGATTTCAGTAGATGAGGGTTCTGACATGTACGTCAATAAAATACAACTTACGACCGTGTTAGTCTCCATTTTGAGTACAGTAATGAGAGCTGTACATTATCTGTGGATAAGTTAAGCTAGTAAACACAAAAAAAAAGGTGGAATTAAAAAAAAAATTACTGTATTAGTATTACTTTAAATAATACATTAAAAACATTTCACCTNTTTGTGTCGGAAGAAATATGAGGCTGGTGGGTAGATACAGTCGACTCCCTATCTACCATTTTTCAGGAGACCGTCATGTCCAATGTCCATATACTGTATGTGGGATTTCAGTAGATGAGGGTTCTGACATGTACGTCAATAAAATACAACTTACGACCGTGTTAGTCTCCATTTTGAGTACAGTAATGAGAGCTGTACATTATCTGTGGATAATGTTAAGCTAGTAAACACAAAAAAAAGGTGGAATTAAAAAAAAAATTACTGTATTAGTATTACTTTAAATAATACATTAAAAACATTTCACCTNAAAAAAAAAGGTGGAATTAAAAAAAAAATTACTGTATTAGTATTACTTTAAATAATACATTAAAAACATTTCACCTAAAGTCGTTTAGATAAAGAATATATCATCTCAAAATACCGTATATAATTAATTGTAATCTGACACCAAAAGCAAGCCGACCTAAAACTTTCACACCGTCTGAAAATGAAAATAATATGACAATGCAAGCTAAATGTTGAGTGTCCCGTGTGCGCTCGGTCAGCTGAGAGATCATGGATCGGGCAGTGTGTTTACAGCCAGCGAGACGGTCGAGCAGGAGAGGCGGGAGGGGTGACACAATGCCTGCATCCACTCCACGCCGCTATCTACTCATGTTGGCGACACCTTGTGTGACAGTTGTGTTGGCACTTGTTTCATGTCATTCGAATCTGTTAATTTCTTTCTTGTTTACTTGGTATTTTGCAAAATAATTTTTTCCTCTTTTGGAACGAGCTCTAGTTATGCTTAATTATTTAGTTTATTCAATTTTAAGTTGTGAAACAAACTTCACTATCTGAAAATTATGTGATGTTTAAATATTTACCTGACACAGTTAATATTTTTATGCTTTTGTTAAAATAATTTTCGTAATGTTTATCAATTATTTACTTACATAAATAATATTGTGTAAATTCTTAATTTCCGTTAGCAAAATGAAAAAAGTAATTTTTGAATTATTGTATGTCTTTCTCGACTTATGTGTCGATTAGTCGCACAAGTCTATAAGGTTCGGAGCGTACCTTGGATACACAGGTTTCCGCTCAGGTTGCTTCCATCTTCTTTGCATTCTCGCCATACAGCGTGTANAGAGGGTTCTACTGTAGTCGGCTTACTTAATATTGTGGAATCTTTCTTCATCCTTGTGATGAAATGGGGTTCTATCCGCCATTTTGGATAAGTTTGTTTGCAGATATTTTATTTTATTCAGGCGTGATCGTATTTTGTGTTTACAATCTTTTTTCTATTTTTTTTTTTTTTTTGCATGGCGGTTTGCCTGGTGGCTTAACCTCGTGGCCAAATTTTTTCATCCTTCTTGGGATGTGAGCCGCACATCAAATCGTGGCATAGTCGTTTTGACCATGATTCCACCGCATTAACGTCTGTTAAGCCTGTTCAACCACCAAGTAACCTCTAAGTTATTATTTTGCCTGCTGCAAGTGCTCAGGAGTGCTGCAAACTTCGTCTCTTCTGACGTGACTTCTGTTGTTTAACAATTCATTAATTTTATTGGAACTGTTCAACTACAAAATTATTACGTTCTTTCAACTTAATTAAAAGAAAGAAATGATGTATTAAAAAAAATTATTTTGCTGTGAGTAATAATTTCAAATGAAGCGATCGCGGGTACCCGATCATATAGTCATGGTCATAATATGTTATAATTTAACAAAAAAAGATTATAACTTGTCTAATACTCACCATAAAAAAGAAACAAAAAAAATCTTTAAAAGAGAGAAGAGAAAATTTTATATATTTATTAGTTGATCTGTTGCTATGGCAAGATAGAAAAAATTAATATAACTTTTGTTACAAAGTATTTACTTTTGTGTTATTTCTTTCCTCAATTATCGCCCATGAATAATATAGTTTTATAACTATAAACTTGTGTTGATAAAAAAAATTTTGAACATCTTAAGTGTACCATATATTTTTGTAATAAGTAAAGCAGGAGCACATCCATAATTTATGCTTACAGGAGTAAAGCCCTACTCTACACAGGAATCTAGATCCCACCTTCCATTATTGTGCCATCCTTGTGTTGTAAGGAGAGTGCCTTTGGGTGCTCAAGTCAACGACATGATGTTGCTGCATAACACTTGCGCGTGTGGAAAATGTCTGGCTTGTATAATAAATTATATTTCACTCCAAAAAAAACTTGTAATTTTGGGGCAGAAATGAATAAATAAGACAACTAAAATTTATTTCTTCACTTTCTTTAATAATAAATTGTTCAAAACCATGTCCTCTGATTTTTCCTGTCGCAAGTTATGCTGCATTCTGGCTCGGTGCTTACCCATTATTAGATGGCAAAAGGTGTCGCAATAGGCCCTTACAGGGTATCAGTTTATTCAAAAGATGTGTGTCTATTGAAATAAATAATATAAATCCCAGATTTCCCTGCAGGAAGTTACTGAAAATGAACTTTACGCTTGATAATGCAAGTCGCTTAATGTTCAAATCATTTTTGGCGACAAGGGGAGGTCAAGATGCTGTCCATTAAGTTAAATTAATATTTGGTTTTAAAATCATGTTGATTTTACACCAGATACAATTAAACACCAACTTTACAAAGAAAAAAAATGACCTTTTAATCACAAAAGAAAACATCTTTGCAAATAATAATTCCTCGTTAAAATGTATTGCGTAATATTTTCAGGCCAAATCATTTGCTTTGAAATACTAATTATGTATCTCACCTATCATAATTTTGAGCAACAGATAATCTTAAAATTTCTACAATCTCCAGCAAGTGTGTGCGGCAGAGAGAGAGAGAACAGGCTTTTTTTGCTAGACAACAGCTACCCCTCTACTTGGCGGCGCCCGACCCCCTAAGTAGGCGTGTAAGGTGTAAGGGGAGGTAGCAAGCCAGATTCGCAACACGACGTAGACTTTCTTTTTGGGAAGAGTACGCGCAGCAGAGAGCAGTGATAATCAGCTGTGCGCATGACGTATTTCACATACAGTTACTAGACGTTTGCATAAACAACCAGCTTAAAAACAATTGTTGCAGGAAATATTAGGCGATGGGACTGTGATCAACTCAACATCCGATAAACAATACAAGCGGGTAGCTTTATCATTATTTATATGGGAATTTTGCAGGGACCACCAAAAATTAACTGTGGATACAGTTTATTGGTACATGCATTTTCATTACAATGGGAGTTCACTGTATGGTACTTTGCTACAACACCTAGCACTGAATTAACAATAACAATTGTATACTGATAGCACATTGAAGACAGAGTTGGCATGAATGAGATGATAGTAGGAACACTCTTGTCCTTCTTCCCTGCCTGGAGAAGAGATTCAGTGAAGAAAAAGGCATGGGTTCACTATCAGCAGAACACAGTGATGGGGAGCCGGAGTGCTCCGAGAGAACCCATGGGCCATTTGCAACATGTGACACACATGTGCGCACATGCTCTCTTGTACCTCTCATCTCCTTCTCATCCCTCTCACATGTCTCACTCTCCTCTCTCATCTCACTCTCTTCTCTCTTGTATCTCTCTCTCCTCTCTCATCACCTCTTATCTCTCTCTCCTCTCTCATCACTTCTTATCTCTCTCCCATCATGTAAATATGTAATCCTTCCAGGCACCTCCCCCTAGTACAGTGATGTCCCTTAGAGGTAGTCCGTGCTGCTAGCTTTAACTGTTGGCCACAACCACGGGCCTATAGATGTGGTTATGTGGACCACACCACCTGCGTACAGTGCGTGCCAAACCCATTCCACAACTTTGTTGTCCTCTGAAGTTTAGACTGACTGTTGCAGTGTTCCTGGAACAGTAGCGTTCTTAAAGGTTGTTGACTTGTACTGTCTCTGTTGGCAGGCTCACCTTCCTCATCTCGAGAGCAGAGTGGGGATGACTGCAGTGCTCCTATCGGCGCCGCACAGGTCAGTACATACCAACGTTTGTCACTTGCTGTGTCGAGCGTGGTTGTGGCAGCCCGCTGCTGGAATACCAGTGCTCATTGTTTGAAATACACATTTTTAACAGAAATTATTGAATGTGGTTTTCTATAGTACTGTTCTATATGAAAAAAAAAGCACACATTATGTGAAGTACAAATTTTTCTTTCAAGACATTACACCTTACAAATGCTATTCTGCAGTCCTCAAGAGAGAAGATGCAGTTTTTTCATACTGCTGTTTTTCAAGCCCTAGTAATTGAATAAACCTTGGTGCAGACATTACACCAATAAAACAATAGTGTAAGCGGTGGGAGTTACATAGAAGCATGTTACCTACAAGAAGCCTTCATCTACCATTTCTGTGCTTTGTGCGCAGACAATAGAGCACCTGATGCGCTCTAGTGTCTCTATTACGGCTCCTTGCTTCTGTAATTAATAACAATGCTGGCAACTAAATGGGCACATCCACGATTGTTATTTTCATATTGCTATACATACATTATAGTTTAATTTAGAAATAAGTGTCTTTTTATTGTCAGCTGGCTAATTTGATATAATGCAATTTTTTTAATTTTTTTTGGTAAATCTGTAAGAAAATGTTAATGCTGTCTTGAATAGTACCTCTTCACAAATAGTATGTAGGTGATTTACATTTCCAGTAACAGTCCTTGTGGACACATTGTCGCACGTTGTACAGTATAATACTTAGGATTACAGCTTGAAAACATGTTAAATGTATTGTACTGTGATGCATTCTGCGTCCCTATATTTTATTCGTCAGAACACACGCTCTGGCGAAGCTCGCCGGCGGACGACCGCAATAAGGATTAAGGGTTTTGTGGACGTGCCGGAAGAGGGACCCCAGGAGCCTCGCAGCTGCAAAGGCACGCTACCAAAGGTTTCTGCACGTGCAACTGTTCCTGCACGTGCAGACGACATCCGGAGACAACGGAAGGCACCAGGGCGCGGACACAGCTGCATTTTGCAGCTGCCCAAGGGACACCGAGATCCCACCACCAGCTGCATCTATCCCGGGCTTGTACCACAATAAACCATGAGAGCTTTTAGCGGACGTGCGTGCAGAACGGGACAATAAACTTCCAGGCCAGAACCAAGGGACGACGCCAGGCCGGCTGCGGACCACACGAGCAGCGGCCACGTGTTTTATGACCCGGGGGGATGACAAGCACCCCGGACCACGTGCAGAGAAGGGGGAAGTTGAATATGGTGATGGACGCTACAAAACCACGTGAAGGGGGGAGCAACGGGGCAGTCAGTTGAGAGACGTCGAACCAGTCAGTCGGGGGACCTGAAGCGAGGCGTCCGGGTCGGAGCCGGACGAAGCCAGTGCGATGAACGAGTCAGTCAGTCAGTCAGTCGCGGATCGAGCAGTCAGTCAGTCAGTCGGAGTCAGTCGAGGATCGAGAATGCATCACGACGTCGACCTCAGTCGGAGGCCGTCAAACGGGACGTGCGGCGGGAAGACTCCGAGAAAGTCAGTCCGACGTCGTCAAACGCAGAGTCCTGCGTGGACCCGAGAATGAGGAACTTCGAGGCCAGGTGTCCGGACGCCCCACCAAGCCGCCAGCCGAGGGAAGACAGCGCAACAGTGTCAGATAAGTAGTTCTACACCAAGTGTGAAGAATCTNGTACGTAGCCTACATAGAAAAAGGGGAGGGGAGTTTGTCTCGTGAGTTCATGTACCAGTAAACCTGTTCTAGCAACAATAAAACTCTATTACGTGAACCCACATATAAAGTGTAATTTTATTAGTAAATTGGACCCAGAGACAACAGTGTCGACGTATTTATATGCCCTATCACTGAGGGCTAGCATCAAGTGCTGGCGCCTCACGCCACAGAGCAGAATCAATACCTACTTCCAAACTTCAGCATTTGGCAGGTATCAATTCTATTGCTTGTGTTATGGTCACCATGCACAATGATGGTGGAACGTTGAGCCAAAACACTGTTCATGCATCGGGAGCCCCTTTGTCTTGTTCTACGGGTTGACCAGGAGAATCCAGCAAGAAACAAACACGTGCTGCAGTAAATCCTCCTTGCGTTCACTTTTTTTGTAACATTTCTTGAGGGACGAGATGTAAATGTTGCATGTTCTCACCGTAGATGGTAAAGATGAAAGACAAAACAGTGTGGCCAATCGTGGCCACTTGTAACAAGTCGTACTGCTGGGATGGCAAGAGCTGGGGCAAAGCTACTCTTAGGGCTCCCTATTTGATATGTATTTCAGATATTACCTACATTTTTAGACTACTTTCCAAAGGAAAGAAACGCTTATGACATCACTTTTCTTTGTGTGTGTGTGTGTGTGTGTGTGTGTGTGTGTGTGTGTGTGTGTGCATACGCATGTTTTTCCCCCTTTTTCAATTTTTGAAGGCGTGAACAGAATTTCACCAAACTCGGCACACACACAGTCCTTAATAAGGACACCTGACTTGTATAGTTTTCAACCACGTCAAGGACTTGCTGTCAAAATATCGGCCATTTTAAAATTTGGGGTGAAATGTTATATCTCGGAAACCAATCAACCAAAATTTTGTACGTTCACAGCGCATCGTTCAAATTAAGAGATGGATATTGTTGTTGGTCAACCATTTTGGACGATAGTACCACATGAAAAAATAAAGCTTTTACGTTATACCTCAAAAAACCACCCAACTAATTCTAGTCAAATTCGGCATGTATATAATACTTTGGTAGGCCATGTAAACACAATTCAAATTGATGAATTTTTTTTCAAAATGGTGGCCATACAAATATTTTTTTTTGTTTAATTGGTGTAACTACCAGGCCGTTCAATCAAACATATGTAATAAAAAAAATTACCACTTTTTACCCCATTTTGTAAGATAGCACCACATGTATTTATAAGGTTTTTATGTCATATCTCGGGGAAATAAGTGACCAATTCCTACCAAATTTGGCAAACAAGTAGTACTGTGTCAGGTGATATAAACTAGAATTATTTAAGCAGGTCACAAACTTATTTTCAAAATGGTGGAGCTTTAACTTTTTTAGATATTTTTTTTTTTGTTATATTGTCTAAACTATGTAATTAAATCCCATGTAACTTTTTATACGGGCATTATGTATAAAAACAATTAAATGTGCCCACACAGAGTCTCTTTGGTCCACCATTTTGTAAGATAGCATTACATGACAAAATTAAAATTTGGCAAACAAGTAGCGCTAGGGTAGGCCATGTAAACTAATGTGTTTTGAGTAGGTCAGACACTTGTTTTCAAAATGACAGTTATATAAACAATTTAGTTCAGTATTTTATATCTGCGGAACCACAAAAACAAATTTCAACTTATGTTTGAATGCTGGCAGTATCTATTATATACATAAAATTTGTCTAAACATAGCCTCATTTCTCCTACATTTTGTAGGATTGCCCTATATGAAAACCAAGTTTTTGTGTCATATCTCGGGAAACAATCAACCCACTTCTTCCAAATTTGGCGAAGGAGTTGTACTGTCACAGGCCATAATTAATTTATATGTTTGAAGTGTGTATTATCACTGTATTCAAAATGGCGGCTATAAAAACTGATGCGTGACATTTATTAGAAATGGCAATGATGTCACAGTCAGAGGTACTGGTGTCGCTTTACCTGGCTTGGGCCTCACCCGGGGTAGATCCTGGCTCGGCTGCTGCTGGCTGGAACTGGTGCCCCGTCCTGTGGCGTCGGTGGTGCTGCTGGCTGAGCGGGTTGGCTCCAGCGCTGCCAACCCGCTCAGGCCTGAAGTAGGGGCAGGCAATGCCCAACGGTACTGGAAGTCCCAGTCGTAGGCGTACTAAGAGCAGGTGAGGTTCTCCGGCCATCTTCTGGAGTGGCTGGAAAAGGGAGTTAGAGGGAACTGGGAAGTGAGGCCTCGCCAGTTGTCGGACGGCGTGAGCTCGGTCCCGTAGGGAGGGGCTGCTGAGGGCAGACGGCAATGGGCTGCAGAGCAACTGACTACTAGGTTTAAAGGCAGTAGCTGCCCTCTTAGCTCTCCACCTTGCACAGCTTCTATGGGTGAAGGACATACGGGGAGGTACTATGGTCTACCACACGATGGAGGAGCAGGCAACGAGTTCCCTGGCTAAGAGTATCACCAGTAGGTGGCTAAGCCAACCAGGATCAGTCCTGTTGCTCCAACCGGCGAAGTGCAGCGCGGTGGATGGAGTGGGTCAGCTGATTTGGATGTCGAACCGCTTCATGGCGTGTGCTCCTATTGCTTGGGACTTTGCAGTATATTTGCATCAGGTACCTTTGCATACCTGGTTCACAGTACGGGTGGCCGTCTAATGGGTTATGCATTGTGATGTACGTGCGCCCGGTTAAGGGTCGCCCGCAGACCTTCACTAGTTTCGGTAAAGAGGTTTCAAGACGCGGTTTCCTGCTTCTTAGGATGTTTGGCATCAGCGGGGATGGAAGTCACAATCACCCTAGAATAAGTACTCGGGGTTAGGTAAGATAACGTGTTTATTCCCCCGAGGAATAGACACATTAGCCCTCACTATCTCCTAGCTATCAGTTAACTCCAACCGGCGGAAGTAAGCTATGGTAATCCAGGTGGAGGGGACCTGGGGCTAAACTAAACAAGAGCAGAAAAAGGCTATGTAGCTATGATAACAACTGACCCTAACTAATCTATGCTGTTGTCCAGAAGGGACTTGGGGGTTCACTGTTAGAGTTGCAGTGAGTGTAAGGGAGGTTGAAGACTTCTTCCGGGGTCGTTGGACGCTGGTGTAGAAGGCTTCTGGAAGGTAGCGGTGGTGCTTCGTGAGGAAGGCAGTAAGCATAGAGCTCCAGTACACGAGGTGGTGAAGCGAACTGCGGAGTATCAACTGGCGTTCTGGAGCTGCGCGCTCGCGTATGTAGACGGCGGCTACAGGTCCTTCAGCTCTCTTCGGACTAGATCTCCTCCCCTAGCAGCGCAGGCTGCATTCTCCCGGGGGAGGCTGGAAGTGCTGTTGTCATTGTGTGCGGGTTGCATCGCTCTTGCAAGCTTAGGGGCAGCGCTGGGCTTCACGACAGGCTTCTGTCGCACGCGAAGGTGATTACTAGACATGTGACTGCCATGTCCTTGTGTTCAAACCCCGCTCTGGGTGACGTTACATCATGTGAAGACGAGGCAGAGTTGTAACTAATAATTATATCAGTACGCGTCAAAACATTTTAGCTTAGTTTACTATATCTATGAAACTATGTTACCGTTTTTAACTTTACTTTGTATATTGACGGTATCTATGATAATCATTAAGTGTATTAGTATATAATCTTTTTGTCCTCCATTTATGAAGATTGTCATGTACGGGAACCAGAATTTATAGTTCCGTCTGAATACTTTAAATAAACGATACTTCATATATCCGAATTATGTTAAATTATTTAATATGTTTTTCCCAAATGTAATTAAAAACAGACTAGTAACACATAGTCCAACTCGTTTGTATGGTTGCACAGTTAAGTACTTCAATAAATAATTAAGGCTCCGGTTAGATTTATGTCAAGAGTATTTCTTTCTCAGGCCACTGAGGTGAAACTAGACATAAAAGTACGAAAGAATTCCTAGCTTTAGCATTATAGTCAATCAATTTACCAACCGAGTGGCAGAGGTGTTGGTTGAAAACAATATATATACATATTAAATCATATTTTATAATTTAGCAATGAACCAACACTTCTGCTGTTTTAATCTCTCATTCGATACTATTGAAAGTCATTCCGACTAGCAATCAATTATGCGAACATAATAAAAATTTATTCAGCACTAACTACCACAATTGATAGCTCAAACCAGCTACTTTTTTTCTTCAGTGTCAGTCATACACAATTATTCTGTTTTTTTCGCGAAGCATTTGATTATCTTACTATTTCAAATAACTAAAGTAAATTTCACAAAAATTTCGCAATTTAACACTTTGCAAAAAAAAATGGGCCCCTGCCTATGGTAGTAAGGCACTCAATTCTGAATTTTATCATAATGCAAAGGAATTGGTGGTATTGAGGAATCAAAGAATTAAATTTGACATCCTTAGTAAATATGAATACTGTTACATCATCCGAGGCTCTGGCAGAAGAGAGTGACGTAATGATGCTAGTAGTCGGTATGGATTAGCATCGCGTACGTGGTAAACAAACGTGGCAGATGTCCGTCCGGTAGTCGTAGTATATAAGCCTTGTTATGCTAGACGATAGAGTTTCCTCTTAGGATAATACATCAATAAGAGCATAGATATTTTCATCAGATATATTTTGTTTCATGTTTTGACAGCCAGATAAAATTATGCTTAATAATGCTACACAAATTCTTGCACATAAGGGTTATAATTGAAGTGCAAGTGTGATCATAATTATTTTGCAACAATCTGTTTTCATAATTATTTCATCTAAATCTAGCATTCCCAAAACTCCTCCGCATACCAAAAAATAAAGACCACACTACCAAAATGTGATAAAGAGTGGTCCAAATATAAAGTAAACCATCTTTGTTTTAGTTAGACGGTGTGATGATACATTTGTGATTCTGTCCATTATTTCATTTATGGCACGTCTCAACTGAAAGCAGAAAAATAAACACAACGCTGGTGCATTTTTAAACTTGTGATTCAGTATTATTTGGTTGACCGCTAATCAGTTTTGATGATCTGCAAGATCCATTTATAGGCAGATGATCACGATCAGTCGTCTGCACCGGCCCGGCCCTACTCAACATATCCACTAACTCATGCACAAAGGGAGGGGGAAGCGAGATGTGAGCAGAGATGCGACTGTGCCATGTGTGTGTGTCAGATGTTGGAGGTGTGGTTGGACTACGTGCGACTGAAGGAGGACTCGGAGGCGATGTTGAGCGATGGACGTCAGCTACAGTTCGAGTGTTCCTGCCCCGGCCGCGACGGCCCCACCACCGTGACCTCGCCCCTCTTCGACTGGAGTGACTCTGTCGATGGCAGTCTCGCGCTCCGCTTCCACACCGGTGAGTTAACCGACGGCCACGCCAAGCCACCGAGTGTTTGCATCGTGAATTATGATTGTACCAGTCAGGTCAGGCAAGAAGCATGCTCTAATTGGGGAACTTTATTTTCAACATATTCATTCATCTTAAATGCTGACATTTGTTTCTTTCTTTCCATCTTCCAGTATATATATATGGGTTTTTTTTTTTTTCCCCCTCAGAATTTTTAAATGCACATTGAAAATTCTGGTTTTATAAGTCATAATTAGATTAGCACATACACCTTTTACCACCCATATTCCGTGTGAGTATAAAGCTTACAAAGAATCGATTAATGGACCTGTGATAATACGGTAAGTTAACATTCAGATAATATTTCTTCAAGAAGCCAGTGGAAAGGTGCACAACGTGCTGTGTTTAGGCTTATTTTGGCGACAAGGGGAGGATGTATGTGTCTGTCTAGGGTATAATTTCTCTCGGAAGACGTCAAAATATTCTAATAATACTTCATTAAAACATGTTACTTTTGATCTTGAAACAATTGAACATGGATGCAGTTTTTGAATTTTTGGGGGTCAAAGTCAATTGAGATAAGTAAAATTTGATGTTACAAGCATGCACATCTTACGAGTCAATTCGTGGGAACTACGAGAATTCAAGAGATTAAAATTTGACTGTATCAAACAAATATGATGTGTAATTTTGCTGCTAAAGCTGTGAAAAAAAAAGGCTTAAGTAAAAATTTTAACAAATTTTGCATTTAGGTGGGTGAAACAGCCCAAATTCCAATAATGAGACCCCTTCGAAATAATGAACCTTTTCCCATGAACCATGAAAGGTAGTTTTTTGAGAGTCGACTGTACGTTCAAGACAATAATACGACAGAATTGAACATTGCTGCAGGCTTTCCACCAATAAAATTATAGGTTCTCCATTACCCTGTTGTTACACACGACACGACAAAATACTGTACATTGTTTCATGATTATTGGACGGAAATGATACTGCTTAGTCGTGCCTATCGATGAAATTAAAAATTAAAATGTGCACGTAGTTCCCGTCCGAGGCAGGGAAACACAGGTATGAGAAGACGCTGGTGCTAATTGGAGCCGACGGCCCCGCCAGAGGTACTGACCCGTCGCTCTGGCCAGCCCTGAGAAAGGACGAGATGTGGGTGGAGCGGAATGAGAACACGGGACAGCCCTCGGAAGACCTGCACACCATAGCAGCACGTGTCATAATTCCCACATGAGAACCCTCCTCCGGTCTGAAAATTCCCCATCTTCCGGGGTCTGGGATCAAGCTGGCGACCTGAAGGTGGGAGGGCGGCGTCCGCCAGTGTCACACTTCCTCTCTCGCATCGGGAACACAGCACAGTCTCGCAAAGGAAAGCATTAACGCCTGCATGAAGCAGCATGCCGGGTTGAGATGTGTGTTGTGCCTTGCAGCGTTCGGATTGGATCCAGGGGAAGTCGGGAGCGAGTCTCGGCCGTCCACACCGCCGCTAGACCTGGACGCCAGCAAACTGCACTTCCTGATTGGCTGCGTGCCAGAGGAGGGCGGGGGCTTCCGGCCACTAGGGTGAGTGCATCCTGCTGATATTCCAGGGTACCAGAGAAAACATCATAAAATGCAGGAAAGTGTTTAAAAAAAAAGGGTACATTTTTTTCTGTATTACATGATACAAAAAAAATTGGTGTAAAATACAAGAAAGTGTAAAACCAAGGCATATAATAAAAGGCGTTCCATTTTACTGTATTGAGTACTTGAGTATAGGCTGACCTCAGAAATAAGATGACGTCACATTTGTTCTTTGGTCAACAGGAAATATTTATTTCTTAACAAATTGGTATTTGGCCATGTAATGCAGCATGATTGTTTAACCTTTAACCTTAACACTTTAAAGTGTTAACTTAGCCTAATTCTTTGTAGATAAAGCATACACTATGCTCCAAATGCAGTAAGACATGCTTTGCTTTGTCTATCGCTATAATTTTACAGTAATAAAAAAAGCACTCCTAAGGTTTTGTTAAGTGCCTCGTACTGTAATGAAATACATGTCTCTTTGAAAAAAATTTACCATCGCTTGCACATTATAATTATGAACACCTTGCAGGAACTCATGTTCCAGAAGCAAAAATGTTATTAATAAAATGCAACACAGTCAGATTTTATTGTTGTGTATTTTCAAAACATACAAACCCTGACACAAAAATTTACGAGCATAAATAATTGTTGCAGACAATTTGTACACAGCTACGTTCGTAAAAATTTAATATTTCGTCAATAAGTTTGCATGCGCCAATTTTTTTCATAGGCCTTTCATGTTCATCATTTGTAAGTTTAAAAAAAAATTGATCATTAAAATTTTAGTAATTGATAATTAATATTTTTGTAAGCATTTATTGGACCTTTTCACATTATTGGGTTTATAAACAAAGTGTGCTATTTTAGACATTATTGTAAGAGTTGTTTAAAAATTGCACAAAATGTTTATTAAATATCCTGTATATTCTTGATGTCAAAAGCAGAAAATATTAAAAAGGATGAAGGAATTTTATACTGTTTTTATTCTGCAAATAATAAGATTCTTTATACAAAGCGAATTTACTTTAATTGGTAAACTAGTGAGAATGTTTTCAGGTTGTATGTTTGTGTGTGTGTGTGTGTGTGTGTGTGTATATATATATATATATATATATATACACACACACACACACACACACACA
>NQII01004706.1:0-35174 GCA_002778355.1 Clitarchus hookeri | reverse complement strand
CCTCCTTACGATTTTTACTGGGTTCATCATAGCCGTCTGTCACATATCTTGAAACTGAGGTTTGTAATTTAAGTTTTGTGTGCTGTATGAACAACGAAGCTTAGGTTTCATTTCTTTCTAAAATATGGTGCAACAAAAGTTTGTAGCTTCCAATGCTACATTTATTGTTTGGCGACAAGGGTTGCAACATTTTATTCCAAAGATATTTAATTATTAACGTAATTTAATATTTTGGTGAATTATCCTTTGATCTTTCCAAAAGAGGACACCAAACATTGAATTTGTGCTCAGGAAAACGTAGGCTCTGTTCAATGTTACTATTTTTGTAATTGGTTGACGACAGAATCATTTTATTCGGGAGACATCTGTGTATTAATATAAATTAATATTTAGTTGCAATATTGTCCAGTTTTTCCACAGAAGGTCGTAAAAAATTTAATTTCTGCTCACCAATAAGTATGCAGCAGCCAATGTTACAGTTTCTTTCATTGTTTCGCGAAAAGGAAGGTCGCAGATAACCTTCTGTGGAATCATTTTATTCAGGAGACTAATTACTATTGTATTCAATTAATATTCAATGCAAAAGTTACGTTGTATGCCAGAGACAGCTGAACATTGTCTTGCAATGCTCGGTAAATTCTCGCACCGCTTGATGTTTTGTATTTTTAACATTTTGGTGACAAGGGGAGGCGAAGTATATGCCTCCCTGGTGTCATTTTGTTAGAAGACATCTTGTTATTAAAATAAGTTTATATTTTTGCGCTAGTGACAATATTGGGCCCTGACATCATGCAAGAAATTACAAATTTTGACATATAGTA
The DNA here is from genome assembly GCA_002778355.1 of Clitarchus hookeri. NCBI lineage: Eukaryota > Metazoa > Arthropoda > Insecta > Phasmatodea > Phasmatidae > Clitarchus > Clitarchus hookeri. Next base: position 34,353 of record NQII01004706.1, on the reverse strand, counting down.
GTTGGGGGAACATCATAATTAATCAAAAATTTTCCAAAATATTTATAGTGGCCTTTTCATAATGACCTAATTTCTGTAAAAGGTGACAGTTTGTTTTAGAAAAGTTGTAAACAGCATTTCAGAAATTTGTCATTTCTGTGATTTTTCAAGTTTTTTTTTTTATATTTATTGGTTGTGTGAGGTGTGTTCCTAAGGGCAGACACATTAGAAAGTAAAGTAATTTACATGCAACAATTGTGACGTGTGATGGTGACTAGCTGGTGTCTGTTGCAGCCGTGCGAGTGGCGACCTGGCGGGGGCAACGCGCGTGGTTGGCCGAGCACAGCTGCGGCTGGACGTTGTCGACGCGGCAGGCAGCGTCGTGGGAGAGCTAGGAGTGTCTACTGCCCTCACGAGCGATGGCCTGTCTTCCAACTGATTACATTTTGTATCTTGTTTATGCTCTTTTCTACTGTTCTGTTTACCCCTGTGAATATAGAGTTTTACATGAATATTATAGTTTGTTTCATTCCATTNTCCCACCGTAATTATTTCACATACCTATTCATTATTCATAGGGATGGGTCGGTTCGGTTCTTCGGTTCCAATTTATACCGGTTTTAGGTTAACAACAATTACTCAGTTCTTGGTTCTACACAGCAATGGCAAAACTCTGTTGTTACAAAAATAACTATGGTATTTACTCATGTATGGCGCGCTCTTTTTCCCCAACATAAAGGAAAAAATTTCTGGGGTGCGTGGTATACACGGAAAAACAATTAAGGAGTGGTAGTCCTAAACTGTTCCATGATGTTTGGAGGGAAGTGTATGGGATTAGTATGTTATCTCATCTCTCGCTCTTACATCAACACTCCTCTCTTTTCTCTCTCTCTCTTAACTCTCAGCCCTCCACCGTAAACAACACTGCTAGCGGATCGGTACATTCCTCCAAGCCTTCTTAGGATGGGCGCGGGCCTGTGAGTAAGGGAGGAATAAGAGACTTTTTTTTTTGAGGCGTCACATTCCAGCACTGCAAAAAAAAACTGTCTCACTGTGTAAAAAACGCAAAAAAAAGGGCCGCCCAGACACCATAAAAGAAGCAAAAAAAGATAAGGAATCCGGCCGCCCACCCAGCTGTTGACCTTCTTCTAACGAACCTTTGTAGGTTACCTGTATCTTACAGCACGCCACAATGTTTTGGTTTGAGGGCCATGAGTTATTTAATTAAAGTATTTTCCAAACATATCACAATCACCACATATTAATGTAAAAAAAGGATAATTTTTTACATATTTACTAACTTTAAATAAATTTAATAAAACAAGTTTATCTGTATACATTAAAACTTATCTTCACACTTTGTTATTGTTCAATTCTTCCATATGATGGTTAAATAAAACATTTAATGAAGTTTACGTGCATTGGTTAAATGAAGTTGCAAGCAAAAGGCAAGTATTCAAAATACATAGAACCGAATACTGGAACCGTTATTTAAATTGTAGAATCGGCACCGGAACCAACATTTTTGGTTATTCGACCCATCCCTAGTATTTCATATATTTGATTGACTAACGAAAGCTTCCCAAGATGGAACAGGTGTTGTGTCCTCTGTTTCACACGTATTTAAGTAGTTGTGCATTGCATATTATTAACTGCATATATTAACCGTTTTTGCAGCCTGTTTCTTCATAAATAAACTTGTCTTTTTTTTTTTATAGATATTTTTTATTGCAAAACATTTTACTTTATCTCAGTGTCATAATTTTGCAAGTTTATCTTGAGCAACATGTGAAAGAAGTTAAACGCTGAAAATACAAACTTAAATCATGCTAGAAATATACAGACTTGTGGAAAAATACAGTGGAATTGCGTTATAACGATAGTCGACAATGGCAAAATAAATTATCGCTATAGCAAGTTATCGTTATAACAAAATTTATAATAATTTATTTTATTATATTTGCCCTTGTAGATCCTGTGTTTGAACCTGCAGACGCGACAGTGCTTTCTCCTCCATTCTTCTTCCCCTCCCCAAATTTCCCGGCTGCGGGAGGGAGTTAGTTGCCTACCAATCAGCGCGCTACTTCACTCCTTGTCTCTCTCTTTCATCTACCTCTTCTTCTCCTGTCTGGCCCCCTACCTGATTCCTCTAAACCTTCTTTGTTTCCCTGTAAGGCAGAGGATAGCCAACCTCAAGGTTGAGAAGGGAAGAGGCGACAGACATTTTTGAGGGGTGACATTCCAGCACAGCAAAAAAAAAAAACCAGCATGTTACTGAAAGTGACACTATAAGCAGGAAAACACTGTGGGGGAAACACAAAATTCAAGAATCTGGACACCAAAAGATACATAATTATGAGCCATAATAAACACACGACTTTATAAAATGAACAAAACAAATATTTTTTTTTTAATACTAAATATTTTATGAAATTTGATTTCCTGGTTGCACATTAGGGTGGAGCGAAATTTTTTTTTTCCTTTTACGGTCATGTAATAGTGAAAAGTAGGTGCCTTTTAGGCTTAAATTAATTCATGCAAAATATTACTTGAATTAACTAAGAGTAGTTGCCTCCGCAAAGTCATTGCATATTTGAAAAAAGTGGATTTTTGTCTTAAGTTTGACGCCATGTAAATATGTGAAATTTTAATACATACACCTATTTTATTTTATTGATATGTTGCAACAACAGCTATTTTCGACACAATACAAAAAAAAAGCCTAATTCTAAGTTATTTACTTCAAATAAACGGAGTGGGGAAGCGCGCGGAGAGACAATTTGACGTCACACGTGTCGTCGCGTCAGTGTGCTATTGTTTGTCGAAGTGAACGGCCGCGCGCCCAGTTACTTAATACATTTGCGCCATTTTGTTGTGTATGAAACATGGAAAGAACTCGGAGTGCATTCAAATGTCCTCTTTTTGGAGATACTCGGGAGATTAAATTGAACGTTCTTCCTACTTATGAAGATGTAATGAAGTACTACGAATGGACGAGACATCAACTAAAATTACAACTGGAAACTGCAAAAGAGCCCACATTTTCAGAAATAGCAGATATTGTGACATCAAGGATTATAAATATATGGCAAACTGCATCTATTCCAACAGTTACAAGCACAAGAGTCGTACAGATGTTGAAAGCATACCATCTAAAGTGCAAAAATCTACTTAAGTCTATCAAGAGACTCTCCCCGGAAGAATTAAAAAGTTTTCGTCAAAACAGTAAGATACTTTTTGATATTGCAGCTTGCAAGTGCAAGAAATTCGCTCAATGTACCTGTACGAAGGATAGAAAGGTCCCTAAACAAGAACAAACCTTTATAACTGATCAGCGGACCTCTCGAAATATGGTAATAGGTGGAATCGACGTAACTGTTACGAAAAAAATGCAAAAGACCTTAACGAGAAGACAGAAACGAGAGAACCGCCCAAGCACATCATTGACTACTAGTTCTACGTCAGCTATTTTAGAACTTAGTACTTCTCCAGTATCGTCGGCGTCCGAACTACATTTGAACGAACTGCCTCTAAGGCACTTGTTTCTCCATCTTGACGGGTGTACTTCGGGACCTAAGTCTTACAGTGGAACATTGGGTAAAGCGCTCGAAACTTGTGAACAATTGCCTATTAAAAAATTTCAACGCATCGAAGGAGAAATGCTTCCAGGAATGGCCCAAGATTTGAGTACAGATCAACAGTACTTGCACAAGATTGTGACAGCTGTACTATCAGGTGATTTCCCTGAAGATCTGGCGAATAAATCTCCAGGCAAAATGTCACATGCCCGTTGGCTTACACGTGCCAACAGAATACTCCGTCTGTATGTGGCAACAGCGACGCCATCGGAAAATTTGATAACTTTAGCTACATTTGTAGTAAAAGTTTATGCTCCATCTTGGTTCCTTATTAAGAATAAACCATCGTGCAAAGATGGTACGCGACATCTTTTCTACATTATTTTAGCCTCCAGATACCTGCCAGAAGACCTGAAAAAGGTAATCGATCCTGTCATTCAACGTAATGGCTATTTTGCACATCCAGAGAGTATTCTACTTGCAATGATTACCGACGAAAAGAAACACTTTCGTGAACTGGCAGCCTGTCGCATATTAAAGACACGCAGTATGCCTCAGCCTTCCACACCAAGATTGTTTGAAGTGCCGTCTATAAATTTCAATGCATCAACATATATTGATCTGATAAATTGGCAGGAAATACTAACTGAACCTCCGATTATGAAAATCTTCTCTGATCAAGAAATTCAATATTTCGTACAATCTGGTGGTGAGGGTGAACTGATGTTACGACTTCCGTGCCATACTCAAGCTGTTGAACGGGCTGTGAAGATGACGACAAAAGCTGCCACTGCTCAATGTACTAAAAAAACGCGACTAGGGGCCATAAAAGTCAAATTGGAATCGCGAAAGAAAATGCCTAAATTTGAGACAAAGAGAGATTTTCGAGCAAATTGACAATTAAAAAAAAATAATTACCTTGTATTTTTTTTTGTACTTTCGATTAAAGTTTATTAATAAATGTCTGAATTTTATATTGCATATAATTTATACCCTTTTACCATTAATTTAAGCTGAATATTGTGCCACTAAAAATACTGAGATTTTTCAATAAAATCTAAAATTTTGAGGCTAGTGCGGAGGCAGAAGATGTTAACCGAATTAATTAAAAAATAACACTTATTTTACCATTAGTATAAGGCACCAATCCCCCCCTATTACAATTGTAAATAAGAAAAAAAAAAATTTACATAATCTTGTGCTCCACCCTATTGCACATGTCAAAATTAGAAAGACAGAAAATCCACACTGTAATTGTTTTGTGTTATGGTGTCACCCTCCTAATAAACAGCCTTCCACTGGTGTGTCAGGCATGGAGGTTTGTTCACCTAACAAAAGAGAGAGGGAGAAAGAGAAAGGAAAGTGTGTGGCTGTAAAAACATTCACTCCCTCCCCTTGCTGGGAGACTGACCCTCATCAATGTCAAGCTGGTAGATTATCTCAGCAGGGTGGAGCTTGGGATAAACACTACAAACTGTGTTTGAAATACAGTGCAAGTTGAGCATCCTTTCCATTCTTGTTTTCCTTTCCCAGCTGACGCCCTTCCATGGGAAAAATTTCAAATGGCCAGCACAACATGTGAATATGTAATGAAATACTTTCAGTTGTGAATTGAAGTTATGTGATATGGCTCCGCGACTATTCGCGGGAAAATGGAAACATTATTTTCGGGAATGTTTGTTATTGTTCTTATGGAGAAACATTGGGGACCAGAAAAATCATGCATTATAGATGGGAAAACTCTTTAAAAGGGAACCTTATAGCGGGTTCTACTGTATCATAAACAATGTAGCATTGTCTAGCAACTGTTAAAGACATAATCATGCCTTTCTCCTTACACGCCTTGCACATGGCGATGCGATGACCTTGCAAATGACAGTCTTCCTACCCACACAACATAACAGGAGCGGTAGGCTGCTAGCATATCGCCGCCACCATTCCCCTCCCCATAATCTACACTTTTTCCAGCTTACCCTCTTTTCTTGGCCACGACTAGCTCTACTCCCATTCGTACCTCTCCCCCCTGTTATCACACCCTCTGCCACATCCCTCGCAACACCCGCCCGTTCCTCTTCTCTAGCTCCGGCCGGCGCGAGTGTCGCCATGCGACACAGACTAACAAAGGCTGGCTCGCGCGTGGCAAGTGGGTAAATGTCACTTGCGATACGTGTTTAAGCAATTTTAAAAATATGAGTTTACAAATGTTTATATCACTATAGCGAAAGGATTCATTTACAGATTTTCATTATGAACGAAATAATTACCTTTCAAATGATAGGGAAAATGATGGTGCATTAAAAAACTATCGCAATAGCGGACATGACGCTATAGGCCATATTCGCAATAACGCGGTTCCACTGTTGTTACTGTAGAATAAATATTAGAGTTGTGCGAGTATTCGAAAATTTGAATAGTTGCGAATAGTAATTTAAGAATTATTTGCACTTCAAATACCTAATGCAAAAATTGTGGATAATTTACATTCTCATTTCAAGTGGTTATTTGCTTGACTTTTTATGACTATTCATTAAGAAGACGTTACGCAGTTACTGAATGTTACCAATTGGTTAACTAGTAGTTTATGAATTTTTGCCATCATGTTATTGAATAACTCGTTTAGAAACTTGATAAAACTAGAATTATAAAGAAAAATTATTACACACACATTTATTTTTACTGTAACATTTACGGTAATACGGCTTATTTCTTATTCTATGCAGCTGAAGAAATAGGCATGTAAAGGTTACGTTATCGCGGTTGTGCACTACCTAAATAAAAATCATGCATTGCTTTTATTTGCATACCACATAGCTCCGTAGGACGAACACGTATGTGTATATGTGTCTAAATATATATATATAAATTTCTGCAAACATTCAAAAATTTACAATTTTGATACAACAGCATGAGAGAGTGACATGGTAGACATAAACACCAACATGATGTCGCGTCAAACTTCGGTGGATGGAACACGAACTAAAAGCACTAGTCGTCTCGCAACCGTTTACAACAAAATGTTTGCTATCATTTTAGGACTGTGGTATACACTGTACCATGTAAGTTGGCCAGATTCTGACAGGTCTGCGAAAGTAGCGCCACTGTTTACATCTGACTACGTATCCTTCCGCCATCAGCTGATTGGCCACATGGCAACGATGTTGTTTATTTTCATGCTGTCATCAGCCGATCCCCTTGTCAATGTACTGTTCGTGGGACGTTTTAGGCAAACTTGCTACTCAGAACTCTTTTTTTTATTTGTCCGAGACAGTGAATTTGGGATAACATTTGCGAAACGGTAGTTTTTGCTATTATCACACGTTGGACATTATAGCTAATATATTCGAGTTGGAAATATGTGACGTGGAATAACGTTAGAATTGCTTAACAACTATTCACGCGTGTCCAACTTTTTTTCGGAAACAAGGAAATGGCTATTCGGAGAACAATATGGCGTATAATTTATGTAGACGAACGATTACCTGCAGAATATAAATTAATAGTACTCAAAATCACTGTACATGAAATATAAGTTACTTTAAAAATTATGCAGAGCTCACGAAAAATAAAACTATTGGTATCTGTTCGCAAATTTATATATGTCGCATGCGGAACGCTTATTTTTTTATGGCTGGTAATGCTTCAGAAAAAATTTGATAGATAGCGCGCATATCCTGTCCGGAGCGAGGCTGAGCCGCTTATTTTGCTCAATAGATATTGTATTTTTAAAGTAGACTGTTCTATTACTGGCTCGGAATGACATGAATTTAAAATATATTTCATCAAATTATTAGAAAAAATAATTCAACAATATTATGCAATATTTCTGTATGCTTTTGGAATTAATATCAAGCACGTAATGAAAGCGGGGTCGAAGAGGGGTGATTAAGACGTGAAAAAAGGTTTTGAAAACAGTTTCATTTGTATACGGATCGTTTTAATGTGCCTTTAATTTTGAACACCTATACATTTCTCACAAAAAACCTCAGTTTTATGACCACGTAAAATAACGTGTATTAATTAACCTAGGAAGTCTTTCTTATTGCGCGTATTTTCGGCTGGTGTGCTTCGGCAGTGCACTCAGAATAGCCAACGTAATATTAACTTTTGTTCGTTCGTGCATCAGCTGATACAGGTTTTGTAAATGGCACGTTTGATTGGAATACGTTAAGTTGCCACTCACCGACTGTCAGAATCTGGCCAACTTATATGAAATGAAATATAGTAGGCGGCACGTTTAGCATGCCATCTCTCTGCGGAGGCGGCATCGTGGCACCCGAGGGCTGGAGCTTTGCTGCACAATCACCACGTTCAATAATTCCACTGTCTCTGGCAAGGCGCCAATCACACCTATACGAGTTTGTGACCGCTTTGTACGTCGCGCACTCTTTAGATGACAGTTTGTCTCTCGGCCAAGTCAGCGGACAGCCCGCACAGTTCGCAGTGACTGCAAGAGGCAGGTACTCCGAAAACAAACTGCAGTGTATAGCCACACGTCTGTGTTGTACGTGGGCAACGACATTGTCTGTTGTTAAGTGCGAGAAGTCCCGTGCACTTAAGTTCACCACACTGTCAGCACTGCACAGTCTCGTGTTTGAACACGAATGCCATCTCAACTGTTGTTGCATATGCGGCAGTATCCTCTGCGTCCAGGGCGCACATGCGCAACAACCGCTAACTCCCGATTGATAACCCACCCTTGCTGGAGGGGCGGTGTCGCTGCGTCTTTGGAGTCTTCCGACGGCGTTTGTTGTGGAGGAGGATGATGCAAGTCAAGCAAGCATGCACGTTGTTAGTTGCCGTCATCCTGACTCGCCAGGAGTAGAGAGAAATGTTGCTCCACAAGATGGCGGCCAAAGATTTGCTGGCCAGCTGCGTAGTTGAACAATGGCGTGGCTGGCTGATGATCACGATGTTGCTGGGGACTTTCCCCGGAATAACACGACATTCTAGAGAGTCCAGGCTGGCACAGCCCCTTATGGTGTGGAAAGGGAAGGGAAGGTTTAAAAGGGAAAAATTGCCAGGAACTTGAATTCGGCACGTAAAATCGCACTTGCAACAACAAGGATGTATACATCTCCAGGTTAGGCATAGACCAGGTAGTAAGGATCGAAAGGAAAATGTCGTAGGAATGCTTAGGCATTTAGCCACACGCTTCAATCCCTCGCAGGGGTACACAAATTCCAACACAAAGTAGTTTTTATTTTTAATTACACATTGTAATACCACCTTTTGGTTAGGTGATTCATACACTCACATTTGAGTCTATATAACCCTATTACCAAAATCTAGTGTAAAACCCAACAATCCTAGGTTAGTTTAAAAATGTAAAATAGTGATTCACCCATCGTGGGGATAGGTTCTGTTAGGTTAGGTGGGCACATGTTACGAAATTAGTCGGACGTTAATGCCCGTCGTATATTCGTGTTCTGCATCATTAGTGGAGTGGAAATATACCATTTTCCGTGAAATTATTGTTATTTTTTTTACAGAAAAGCCCCCTAAACTTAATAATTACCCAAATAAAACGTTAAAAAGACACGTAGACAACGTTCGACGATGTTATCAAGTTATTAACAAATTTTCTTTATGTTCTTGTAAACACATTTCGTAGGCCAACATAATTGACCTTAGCACACACAACTTGCAAACGCAATGGTTAATACTACATATATTTTAACATACCTTAGAACTGTGGATCTGAAGCGTTTCAACATTTCTGCCGCTCTTTCCGCGACGTTGCAGGGTTTCATTTCCCCTCGCCTAATTAGGGAATACAACGATTCGGTGAGGTTAATGATGTCCTGTTGGCGTTGGTGACTTCTCTTTTATTTACCTTGCTAGAACTCATGACTGGACACAAAAACTACCGCAACACATAACGTAAAATACAATAAATAAAATTTTAAGCAAACCTGAAATAAATTATAAAAATATTAAACACGTGAGAACGCACTAAGAGTAATCTCTTATACAGGTATCAGAAACGAAAGAAATCGGCACAACGAGAAATAATAAAGAGAGGATATTAGTAAAAAAAAATATTAAAAACCAGTAAATGAATTATTATAGGTTAAACAAGATAATCGCACAAATTCTCTGGCACGTGTGTCGACCACATCTCACCAACAACACACGGAACGAAAGTTTGTAAACAAATGACCGCTCTACTTTCACCATGAACATGATCATGTGAGTATGCAAGAAACATTGAAATCAAAGTACGTTAGCATCACGTCATTAATAATTGGCATAATAAGATACAAGTCTTTTCAAAACCCATTTGTAAGCCATAAATTAACAATTACGTTAAAACTTTAGAACTATTTCCTCTCTTTGTGCTGGCAACCTAACGGCATAACTGTATCTGCGCTCGCCGCTGTTCGTAATGTTATATGCATGTAGCTAACGGCTAGGGTGTTTTTTCAAAGGTTGATTTTCAAAAGTTTCTTCCAGTCGTGAACCGACTGTATATATATATATATATATATATATTTCGATCAATCTTCTACAAGAAGCGACAAAATTAATGCAGCACTTGCTAGGAGTTATGCTGCACGCTGTTCAAATGTTTTTTTCTCGCGATGGGAGGTTATTTAAACTTTTGGGGCATTATTTCATAACCAAGACAGTTAAGTTTTTAATTAAAATTCATATACGACTTAATATAATTTTTATGCAAGAGGTGATTAAATATGGACATAATCTGCTCAATAAAACTTCAACATTTGTGATGACAAGGAGAGGTTGAATATACGTACATCTGTAAAGCCAAGATGATATGGTGAATAGCCATAACACCGAAATAACAGCAAAATACAAGTTAATACACCACCTAACACCAAAATTTAAATTAAAACATGAAATGAAATGGAGCAAAAATACTCTGTTTTATGTGGGAAACCATGGCCAACAACCTGTATCCAGAAATGTTTCCGTCGAGTGACAGTAAGTGTTCAGATTATGGGAAGAAGAAAGTTATCTTGCGTATTTACTGCGCTGAGCAGCAGTAGGTATTGGATATTGTGTAGATAAGACTAAAATAATAATTTAATGAGAAAAACAAATATAAAAATAGTTTCATTCAAAATGGAGTGTTTTTTCTATAAAACCATACCCAAGCCATTTGTGTAATATTGTGACAAGAATATTCCACACTGTTTACACACCTCAACATATGAGTTGGATAAAAACTTAAAACCATAAAAAAGTGATTTTTTTTAACTTATGGAAATGCTGTGTGTATCTCAATTAGGATGTGTAACAAAATTCATGGATACTTTTGTCACATTGAAATTTTGGACTAAAATTAAAAGAAAATAGAAATTTCCAAAACAGATTTCTTATAAACCTCAAACAACTGTTTCAAAAAAAAATTTCTGCCAGAAAACTTATATATATCCATACAGGAGTGAACATTACATTTGTTATTTTACTCTACTTAAATATATATGTGTGTGTCTATATATATATATATATATATATATATATATATATATATATATATATATATATATATATATGTGTGTGTGTGTGTGTGTGTGTGTGTGTGTGTGTATTTTTTCCCCCATTGATTTTAACCAATTTTACTATCAGCAATTTACCAGGGAAATATCTTTCCATAAAATAAACATTCAATTCTTTTTACTCAAACACAATATTTACATTTTATTGATGATTATACTTATAACAATACACTGACTTCTACCAAAATTTTAGGTCCCATTTTATCAGTACTTGATTTTAGAACTGCCATTCTGCTCGCAGCCAAATCAAAACAGTTTGAGGTCGCAGCAGCGAGACAAGTTTCCGACACTAGTCGCGAACAAACTTTGAATTTCCGACTGGCATGTGCTGTGAAGTGATTTTCTTGAGCAAAATACTTCGGCTTCAGCAAAACACCATCTGCTCATTCCCTCCCTCCTTATGTACCAAGAAACAGTACGTTTCACGTTGAACTTTCACCCCATTAATCCCTAAAACAAGTCTCTATTGAAAAAAAATTTTTTTTTTTACAAAATGGCACACTTTGTATCTCACTTTCTTATTTAGCAAAATGATGCACAGGATACTAAGAATTCAACATTCACAAAAGAGAAAACTACAACAAAATAAACAATCTGTATAATTTTGGGTGGTGGTGGAAGACAGGGTTGGGTTGGTCGCACTTAGTTCAGGCGTCCTCCGCCACGAGCGCGACGGGCATCACTGACACAACACGCGTCACCGGGCTTCCCATGCGGCAGCGTACCGCTATCTTGCAGATGGTTTCACGGTCGACGGGACAGGTGTTGCTGCGCTGCACCCACTCCAGGATGCAGCTCATGCAGAAGTAGTGGCGACAGTTCCAGGGACTGCCCACCTCCTGCGCCTCCAGCTGCTCCAGGCAGATGGGGCACGAGTGGTTGGCCGCCTCGGGGCAGAGCGTGTCTCCCGCCGGAGCTGCATTCTGCAAGCCACCTCCTGCCTCCACCGTAGCTGAGCGCGTCACAAAATTATCTCTGACCAGAGCATTCCTCGCTTCGTCCATGTTGTCCTCACCTGGGATGACATCTCCCCCGTAATCCTCGTACAGCAACTCGAACCTGCCGTCTCCTGCATCTTCGTCCCACGCTTCATCTCCGTCGTAGTAATCGTAATCGTTCCACTCGTCGCCCATGGGCATGGCATCGTCCGTGTCGTCGGTTAGCCAAGGCGTGCCTATGAAGTAACCTTCCCAGAGGTCCTCGTCTCCGTCGTACTCGTCGACCATGTCTTCGTAATCGCTGTGAAGGTACTCTGATTCATCTTCGCCTTCGTAGTTGCTATTCTGTGCATCGGCGTAAACATCCACCTCGCTCCCGCAGGACGGCTCCGACACAGTGTCATCCACGTTATGTACTTCCTCTTCCTGTAACTGCTCCTCCACTGCATCTTCCAGTGTATCGCTTATGTGATCCAAGGCGATGTCATCCTCATCACTCGCCACTTCTCCGGAACATTCGTGCAACGACCCATCGCTCCCTTCGTAATCTTCGCCCGCATCCCCATCATCATTATACGCTTCCGACATGTTGTCGTCGCTTCCGTTGTTGGACGGATCGAAGTCTGCATTAGTTTCGCACGCTTCGTCCGCATCATCCCGCTCGTTGAAGTCCTCGCACATAACATCATCTCCTTCGTCATAATAGTCTTCTGCACCATCGCTGTCGCCACATTCGTTATCGATGTGGTAGACCACCAGGGCGTCGAAGTCGTCGCGATCGTCGTAGTAGTCGACGTCTTCGTGAGCGTCACTGTACATGTACTCGTAGTCTCCCTCCATCGCAGCCGGCCGCCAACCCCACGCCTACAGCTCCCGCACCGTACTCGTTACAGCCGCGCAACTGCCAGCGTACATGTCGACAGCTCCCCGGACAAGGCACCACCTCCACAACGTGCTGCACTGGAAGCAAATACGCCATTTACAGACCAACCAGCAACTTACCTAATCAAAAAATACAAACACTAGGACTTTTCGATTAAGAAAAGCATCAAAAGTATTGTTGGGTTATTTTCAAGTATATTCTAAGTTGTGGACCACATGACAATCTCCAATTTAAAAATAAGTACATATGTGCATGGCATAAGTAAATTACAAACCAAGTGTACTCTTTTATACAAATAATATAATCACTTTTTGTAATAGCCCCAACCAACGGTCAGTTAGACTGTAAACTTCTAGACCCATTATAACCACAATCAATAACCAAGTTTTAAATGTAACATACACTAGTCTTTCCATCAGTTATGGTAAAGGCCGTTCACGATAAAGTGAGCACTTTCGAAATCAACCATAAGAAAAATTCACTGCTCCTGCCTGCATATATTGTTATAGGCACGCTGAGTGACAGGCACCCAGTAAAGTTGGTAGCGATGGAAGGAAAGTAGTCTGATGTCTTAACGTCGAACTGAAAGTGTTAGGTAGCCATTAGTGACAACGTAGATTTTTTTTCTTTCGCTTTCTGTTGTGCATATAAAAGTATACAAATTAGTAGATTTGTAAATTACTTACTTTTCTAATAATTTCACAGTTTTACTTGACAGACGCATCAATAAGACGATGAGGCCCATGACAGTGCTAATTCTACATAACGTGGACAAATACACAACATGCATACACAACATGCATACATGTAGATCTTAAGCAGGCCTTCCGAAAGTGCTCACTTTACCGTGAACAGCCTACACACGTATTATCTACACATCCTAGAAAAAAAGATAACCTTCTTTACAATACTCACATGATTTACTAATTTACGAGGTACATATACAAAATTATGGAAAGCACACTCTCAGAGCAAACAGGATAAAGTAACTTCTCCTGGATGACGGCCTTTATTTGAGCGCCGACAAAGAACACAGTGTAGTCGTACATTTTTTTTAAAGCAAAAACATTTATACATTTAATTTCTTACAGCAGTCATTCAAAGGAAAAATGTGTCCACGACCAATTCGGTATCGGGCCTCGTATTCAGGATACTCTTTTGCTCCACTAAAATGTTCCGGGTTTTCTATACCACCACCCTTATGGGATATCCTCGAGCTTTGATAACTATCGTACACCGCTTATAACCTCACAATTCTTAAAAGTACAGATTCAACAAGTTTTCAAGTGGCTTTAGAAGATGATGAATTATTCCCGTTTATGATACTCAAGACAAGATCCGTTTCGAATGACTGGCTTATCCAACAGTAGCTCGTAAATGGAATGGCAGGCTCTGTAACTTTGCAGTGGAATTTCTTCACAGAGTACAGGATCAATTACATACAGACTATGTATCCAGTTTCAACTTATCCAACACTCTTCTTGTTTTCTTGTTTCTGACTGAGGCAAACAACTACAGGGGTTGGGGGGGGGAGGTGTATATACACTGTCCCCCCCATATATTCAGCAAAGGGTGCCACAATGATACTAAATGTGCACCGTAACTGGTTTTGTTTACCGAGGTGCACACCGATACATTGTATACAATCTTCACAGCCACAAAAACAGCAGCTGGTGGAATGTTGCTCAATCCAGTGACCTTGAACTGGAGACTGCCAGCGCCAAACAGAGCACCTGGCACCGACCACAGAGACAAGATTACAAGTGGTGATTCATTCCCTTCCCTTGCTCCGAAACCAACATAATGAAGGACATTCAGTTGCTCACTAGGTGAAAAGAATGCCACCATCCTAGAGCCAAGAGACATACTTGGAAATAGTAATTAGAAATTTCATAAATATTTATTCTGATTTTACTGGCATCTAAACAGCTTGCCATACCAAAGGCAAATAGTACAACGTACAGTATTAATATTCTTTTGTTAAAATATTCTAAAATAACCCCAAGTAGCGATTCAAAACCCACAATGAACCCACCTGGAGTGGGTTAAAAAAAAAGCAACTCCAAGTAAAAACAGTGATAACTACACTACAAAAAAAACAGAAGGTTTTATTGAACCCTGTTGTCGTCGGTAACTCGCACCGCATACACAAACAAGGTGGCAGGAGCTGTTGTGACGGGAAGTGCACAAAATGCAATGCGATAGCCACGACACTGTGCACTCTTGCCACTGCTGGTAAGATATTTGAAACAACTCAAAGTCACATCTAAGGTAGCACCGACATGGGCTCTCTCGAGACTGTAATGCACATTGCCGGGAACGGACTAAACTACAGCTGCCACTTAGTATTTATCTCCTAAGGAAACTGAACAGTGAAGTCCTAAAGAATTTATTTTTTACCCATTTCCACTATTTCTCTCTCTCTATAGAAGAAGACACTCTCACACTAAATCTTGTGTGAGACTATCTAGCGCAAGGATGATCTCACGTGAAAGCAGTTTAGTACTTGCTTGCTTACAGCTGTGAGTACAGGTCCACTGCCCCATGCTACCAGCCCACTTAACTTAATCACATTTGCACATTATTTCTTGGCGTTTCTGTGTTACTTTACATTGCATATGCTATATCACTGAATTCCTCTTTGCACGTACTTTCAGATGCTGTTGAAATAAATGTATGTTTCCAGGGAAAAAATCATGTGGTTTAATTATTTCTGTCCATACAAGTGTTAAGAATAGTCACTTTGCGTCAAATTACTTGTCCCCATACTTAATTTCATTTAACGAAAACCACATTTTGTGATCTGCAACAGTTCCGATAATTTTGGGGGTGTCCAAGTTAGACGGACCACTGTGTGTGTGTGTGTATATATATACACACATACACATTACATATATATATGTATACACCTACCTTTGCCCGAAATTAAGTTTCAGATTTAATTAGCAGTTCAATAAAGAGGAAATACTAAGGAATTGTATTTCGAGTTCTGGTGCAGAATTCAGGAGTTTAATGTGGAGTTAGTTGGCCTGTATTTGTACTTACTCAATCCATCTGGACGATGGCCACACTTCACGTATACAGTAAGTACGCTGTCGGACGGAAATTTTTTTTTAAATCATGTGGTAAATCCAGATTTTTGATTTTGCAGATCCTGTACTTATAAAGCAAATATAACCATCTGCTTTTAAAATATACGTAGCTCACAACCAGAGTTACCCTCTACGATTATGACTATTCAACATGGCCGTCATCCAGATGGAATGAGTGAGCATCAACACTGGCTAATTAGCTTTTAACGTCCTGCCATTCCCGACATTTTTACTTATTGACTTCTTTTCCATGTAGACAGCATGACAACTATTGCGTTTATATTCAAATATTAATTTAAGACTTGACAATTAATTTATTGTCTTTGTCGGAGCTCCACGGTACCAAAATTGTTCCATCTAATGTTGAAATTTTGCCAAAAGAGAAATTTAGTTATCAATTGCATTTCCTTTCTTCTTCCGAGTACAAGAATGTCGTGAAACTATTTTTTGAACAGAAATAAGCTTTCTTCTGTTTGCTTCTGGATCGACTATATCGGTCTTACATGTGCGTCCATTCAGGCCAAGTCCTGTTGATTGTTATTATTCAGTTACACAACGTATGGCAGATGTGATAGAAAGAAGTGTCTGAAATAAATATGTTGTTTCAGCATTTAATTTTACTCCCATTGTGAGGACTTGGTACAAGACTCATAAATGTAGTCCTGAGGTGGCAGCATCGTACTCTGTCATTATGGTTCAGCAGCAGACATACTATATTTTGGAACATGAATTTTTAATGATTTTGGCCATGTAAATTCTATAAAACATAAAATAAACAGACAGTTGGTTTCTCATCCAGTTAAAAATATGTCGATGACTTAAAGAAACTTTTTCCTCTTTACCATTACGGTCCAATTGACATCTTGAAATTCGTTGTTTATCATGCAGCCAACGAAAACAGAAAATACCAGAACCCTGGTGAGAGTGAATAAACACGTGCATATTAATAATTTAATTTAAGTTATTTATTACAAAATATGTAGTTGCGATCTTGAAATAGTATTCCAGGTTAATCGCGAGAAGAAAATTTTTTTAAAAAACTGTATGTTTCAAGACAAATTCTTTTGCTGCGTACAGTATTAACTTAATTGNTCGCTGCGTACAGTATTAACTTAACTGATAGTTTTCGAAACATGTTATCATATAGCAACCTGCAATAGATATATACTTTATGTACATACAGTACATATTCCAGACAGAAACGGAAAATAGTTTTTCGGAGGCAAAATATTAGCGAGCTATTAAACACTGTACCTTAGTCTGAGAGACCATAGCAAATAACTGAACGTCACTGTACTCAATGCAATCAAAACTCAGTGTGACACTTGGACCTGCAAGGGTTCCACATGGACAGACTGGCCAACTTAGCTTGCGCCATCTAACCATTGTGTACGCACTGATACCGGACCTAGAGCTCTGTACTGATCGCTCTGTTTACCGCCGGTGCACGTAAGTTTCTTTACGCTGTCTCTCTACGTGAGAAATTTGCATTACTGAATTTGTACATTCCACACAAAACTAAACTGTCATAGAGGATGAAGCGTAAATTCACTATGAATAGAAGCTAAAATATGATTTCAACATGATAATAACATAATTATTCCTATGCCACAATTAAAAACTTATTGGATATATTGGTTGGGAAACAAGATGATTTGGTAAATTAAATTTTTTCTGAATCCAAGTTAAACCAAAATTTCTTTTGAATAACTTCTTATTTGCAGTGTAACCTCATGTTTTAGTGTAGTATATGATTTAAGTAACGTTTTATTTAATCGGAATGCCATTGTATTGCTCAACCAACAAAATCTTTCATTGCACTCTATAATAACCGTCTTAGCTCTTACCGCCAGGTTTTGACAAAGAATGTTTAAACCAGTGCGGTAGTTAATTTCTGTATTCTCAGGGGAAAACCAAAATAATTACTTTATCCACAAAGAATTCACAAAACAAAGAAAAATACCAAAACCTTAAGGGTGCGTGACTATTTGTACAAAACACTTTCTGAACCCATGGAAACATTAAAAAAAAACAAAAAAAAAAAAAGGAAACTTTGGTTGGCTTTTATCATTTAAACATTTAGTTTTGTCATAAAAAATTTATTTTTGGCCATAAACTGTATAAAAACCGTCAAACATATTTTGCACTGCATTTAACCGTTGTTTCATAATTCGAGATAGGCGCTTTCCGCTTGATATGTTGCACGACTTGAAACATTAGAAGTGGTAGCACTGCTTCTAGATTCAGTTCACTTTCTATCATAGTTAAATATTAATACTTTATTCTAGTGTCTTAATTATTCCCCATTATAACTCGCACGGCAATTTCCATAATTATCATTCAACCTGCATAAAACAACATTCAACTGTCCCTTTCCACAGAAAACCAGTGAACTTTTCTTTAATCGAAAGCCAAATGTGAAGTACCGTGCCTTGAACTGCCCAAATTCCGGTGAAGAAACTTAAAATTATCGTGAATCGTCACAAGTCGGGTTGACAGTTATCAAAATTAAAATACTGTGTGTTAGTTTGTGCATGGAAGGTATTGCGATAATTCCGATACTGTTGGCTCGATGTCCATTAAGCTCTTTTGTAAGAAAACACTCAAAAATGTTTCCAGATTAGCCACGACAGAGTAAAGTCCCATATGACAAAAAGCAGTGGGCCTACTTGAAAAGTTGTGTTGTTATGCAGCACGCAGTTGCGTGCTATTTGCTAACGTACTACAACGTGTCTGCAGTTTCTTGCTTCAGATGTCTTGAGTTGGTAAAATATTTGTTTTAGAAGTTGCATTATAGTAGATGAAACGCTTTGTAAATACAAATATTTCGTTGTAAACGCTTGCAACTCTGGCTGGTGACCAATGTACCTAGTACAGTCCTCAACTATTAGCGCTGTTAGGCCATGTCCCAACTTGAATGTGCACTTACTCTCTCACTTTCCACTCTCACTCTAACAAACTGAGACTTGTGCCTTCTGTGAGCCTTCACAATCTTGTTTCTGATAAGAAAGGTAAGTAAACTCTGTTCACAGTAAAATGAGCACTTTTGAAAGTCCTGCTTAAGATCTACGTGCATGCACGTTGTTTTATCATCCACCTTATGTACTATTAACATTGCCATAAGCCTTATCACTTTATGCATGTGTTGGTTAAGTAAAATTATGAAACTATTCTAAAACTAAATTAATTTGCTGATTTTTAGCTTACTTCCCAAAGGAAAGAAAGATAAGCTTATGCAATCACCTGGTTGTCTGTCTGGAATGTATGTCTCCCATTATAACTTTTAAACACAACAACCAAATTAAACCAAACTGGGTCCGCATGCAGTATTTAGTAAGGTAATTAGACTTTTGCAGTTTTTTATCATGCCAGGTACTTATTTTCAAAATGGCGGCTATTTTGAAAATAATGCCACTACGTTACATTTTGATAACCAGTAATTTGAATTAAACCAAATTTGGAACATTTGCAGTGCTTTATAAACGCATTGTATTTAGAAAGTGATAATGGCATTTATTCATCATTTTGGAAGACAGAGCAAATTCAAAAATAGAATAAATTCAAAAATAAAGCTTTCAATTACTTCTCAGGAACCATTTGACCAAATTAAACCAAATTTGGTACAATGACAGTGCATAATGTAAACATTGAAATATGAAACCTATAATGTCATTTGTCTGCCATTTTGTAATATTGTGCCAATTGAAAAAATAAAGCTCTTACAATATATCTTGGGAATCATTTCACAGATTTAAACTAAAATTTGGTATGCTGACAGTGCATGAAATAAGCATTGAATTCAGAAACTGATGTTATTGGTCAGCCATTTCGGAAGACAGTGTAAATTGAAAAAATTAATTTTTTACATTATATCTTGGGAACCATTTGACCAATTTAATGTAATTTGGTGCATTAACAGTGCACAATATATACATTGAATAGTGATGATATTAACTGGCCATTTTGGAAGATAGTGTAACATGAAAAATTATGTTTCATGTTATATCCTGGTAACTACACAACTGATTCCTGCCAAATTTGGCATGTAAGTAATGCTATTGTAGGCCATGTTCATTTACACATTTAAGGTTTATTTTAAATAACTACCATTCTGTTTGTCCAATTTCGACCAAAGTTACTCTTTTGCATGCAATTTTGTAAAATAACACCACAAGAAAATAAAGTTGACAACGAGGTATTGAGAGTTGGTGAGGGTGAAATGAGGCGAGAATGGAGTAGCAATGGAATTCAAGGGTGAGGGAAACAGGAGATCCCCGATAAAACCAGCCGAGCTGTGGCATTGCCTGGCACGATTCCCACTTGCAAAAATTTGGGAGTGACCCAGCCGGTGATTGAGCCCTGTTGGAGGTGAGCAGTCTAACAACTCGGCCACCGCAGCCCCAAGAAAATTAGGTTAATGGTACACCTCAGGAAACAGTCAACCAGTTCTTACCATATATGACACTCAAGTAATAAATACTACAGTAGGTCAAACTTAAATTTTTTTTGTGGGTCAACTATTATTTTCAAAATGGCAANCCAGCCGGTGATTGAGCCCTGTTGGAGGTGAGCAGTCTAACAACTCGGCCACCGCAGCCCCAAGAAAATTAGGTTAATGGTACACCTCAGGAAACAGTCAACCAGTTCTTACCATATATGGCACTCAAGTAATAAATACTACAGTAGGTCAAACTTAAATTTTTTTTGTGGGTCAACTATTATTTTCAAAATGGCAACAGTATAAACAGTTTAGAATACTATGCTATATCTATGAAATCATGTAACAAATTTAAACCTAACTTTGTATGCCGACAGTATCTACGCAAGCACCAAATGAGCAAATACATTAACTCATTTGTACATCATTTTGTGAGATAGCAACACATTAAGAATTAAGTTTTCATGTCCTATCTCGGGAAACTATTACCTGATACCCACCAAATTGAGGCAACAATTTATGCTTTTGTGATGCACCTAAATTTATATGACTTAAGGCGAGTCACATATTTCCAAAATCACAACAATGTAAATATTTTATGTCAGTATGCCACATGTCCCTAACAATTTTAACAAACTTAATATGTAACAGTATCTATGCCAAAAACAGAATGTGCCAATGAATCTCCGTTTTATTCTCCAGTAAAGAATATACCACCACATGAGAAAATGGGGCTTTTTTTTGTCATATGTCAGGGACCAATCAATGAACTGATTCCCACCAAACTTTTCACACTAGTAATGATANGGGGCTTTTTTTTGTCATATGTCAGGGACCAATCAATGAACTGATTCCCACCAAACTTTTCACACTAGTAATGATATACAGTATGTCGTGTTAAAAGAATGTGTGGCTTTATTTACAGTATGGTTGCAATGTTCATCATTTAGATAAGTTTNATACAGTATGTCGTGTTAAAAGAATGTGTGGCTTTATTTACAGTATGGTTGCAATGTTCATCATTTAGATAAGTTTATTATATCTATTAAAATATTTGACATTCTTCAGCAGAAGCATTAGATATGCTTACACATAGCCTGTTTTAGGATGTTTCGTACAATAGCGCCAAATGAGAAACTAAAGCCTTTATGCCATACATCAGGAAATCATCAAACTATTTCCACCAAATTTTGCATACAATTAGTGCTACAATAGTCCACAAAAACTTACATGATTTAAGTGACTCACACACTTGTTTTCAAAATCATATCCCTATAAATACTTTTTTTTTTTCTAGAGTTCTACAGAGCTTATGTTTCAGTAGTCTGAGTACTTTTTGTTTATAACAGTATGCTATTTTTATACAAAGGGTTGTGTTATTTTTACCAATTACATTGTGAGATTTTTGTAATAACTTTTGTGCATTTAATATTCTACCACCAGCGTTCATGTCTCTCTCAAGATATGTGAGTGAAATCTAAATATGGNTAACTTTTGTGCATTTAATATTCTACCACCAGCGTTCATGTCTCTCTCAAGATATGTGAGTGAAATCTAAATATGGGGAAATCATAATGATGACGTTAACTCAAGTTTGGGGGAGTACACTTAGTAAAAAAAACACATTAATACTGTCTAATAATCAATTTATAATTTATAGCATATTATCGGTAAGCCCGGCCAAGAGTCTGTTCCCGAGGTGACCGAACTAGAGGGCGTCTACTGTATGTTTAAAGTAGAGTATTTAATATTATGTACACAGCACACCTAACATAACAGAAACCTGAACATAATCACACCACAATTCTTTATATTCTGTATCATAAGGAACATTGTTTGTATTACACATTTCACAACTGCAGTGACTACGTTAACTCAATAAAATATTTCTAATACTGCTGTAGATACAAAAAATACATGTCTGGATATTTGAGGCTGTCGCAGGGGGAGCAGGAGCGAGCAGCGAGTGAACACTGTCGTTCACTCTCCCTCTCGTGCTCTCTTCTTCAAGTTGGGACATCAAGAGTGGACGAGAGAGCACTCTCTTGGAAAGCTGGGATGCAGCCTTAGTTCCCGTTCCATCACAGCTATTCTGCGAGCCATGTTGGCATTGCTCGTGTCCACCGTGTTGCTGCATCATGTCCTCAACAATGTACCAAAAATGTGTATGCTTGAATGTGTTCGCAGAAGTAAAACACTCTAATCCCCCACCTCCCTTCCAAAATCTGTGTGTTCGTCACACAGGGGTTGTGTGGTATGTGAATGAAAGCAATACCAAAATGTTTTTCTTTTGGTAGTGCACAACCACTGTAAAATAACCTTTCCATGCTTATTTCTTTGATTGCAAAAAAATTAGAAAAAAAAAAACATATTCTACTTTAGTAAAAGCTTATAGTCTATTCGCAGTTTCTTCACACTTTTTTAATCAAACCTTTGAAAAAACTGCTTATGCACAACGTGTTTAGTTATTTCCTAAATATGTCGCATCACAAGCATTAATAGTTTTGTTAACCTAAAAGTACCTTATTTATGTTTAAATATAACTTTACTTATGTTTTGTCTACAAATCATAATATTTCATTTAAATTACTACGAATTAAAACAGAAAGAGCATAGCTGTGTTGGGAATGTCTAGTACAGGTGGTTCGCGATAAAGTGAGCACTCTTGAAATAGACCTACGAAAAAAGATCATTCCCTGAACCTGTGTACATTTTAACGTAAGCAATGGACGTGATACTCAGTTAAGTTGGCAGCGAACCACGAGAAGTAGTTCCATGTTTTATGTCTTACTTGTCATAAAGTTACAAATTGTTATCACCAGCAATTCAGTTTAGTTTTGTTATGTGTAAATAAGAATAAAATGTGACTTGATTCCAAGACATATGTGTTTCTAACTCTTTCACATCACCACCTGGCCCAAGATAGCTGCGCTATTGTTTTGTTTCGGTTTTTTTACTCCGGCCTGTGCTGGTGCGTCTACGAAACAACGGTTTACGAAATAAAGTATTTGTTAACGTAATAAATAAAATATTTCTATGCATATTCTGAGAGAAGTGGCATTGTTTGTTATTGACTTCTGCTGTATTTCCAAGTAGTCTATTGTCGCAGAAATCCTTAGAATTTCATGTTACGTTGACCTGGAAAAAGTGCTGCTTCATGCAATTGAAGTCTGTATAAATTTTAAACCTCAATGAAACTTTGAATGTGTGNCGACCTGGAAAAAGTGCTGCTTCATGCAATTGAAGTCTGTATAAATTTTAAACCTCAATGAAACTTTGAATGTGTGTTTTGTTAAATTTGCAAAATGTATTGTAATTACGACAGCTTAAATAAATATGTGCGTGTTATTTAGTATTAACGTGACACCCAACTTACGATAGTTGAGTTAATACCTCGGCAACATGTCGCTCATTCTGAAACAATAATGTCATGTAAATGTTTCACACTGCACGTGAAATATTCCTTGGGTGTTAGGAACAGGTTAAAACACTATTATGTCTGTCCAAAAGGTTTAATTGGTATGAACCTGTATATCTAACAGTAAGTACTAATTTCCACGACTATCCATAAAGGATGGATGCAGTTTCACGAAATGCACTGTCATCACCAATATATTGTGTTTTTAATATTGTGGTGAAGTTACATTCAGATCTGTATATGCATTTAAACCTTTTAAGCAAAAAGTGGTTTTTTTTTGTAAGCAGAGCTGTAGGCCTTAGCAAACTTAAGTGTCACGTGCTTCAAAAACAGCGAGCCTGGACGAATTTTCACCAAACTTGAATCGAGTGACAAATGTTACCGTGGACGTATGCTGTAAAAATTTGGAACAATTCTGTCGTGCCATTGAGTTTCATGAAAATTGTTTTAGTTGTGGTGAGGGGTGAAGGGTAGGTGGAGACGACGGGCAGGATGGTGAGGANTTGAGTTTCATGAAAATTGTTTTAGTTGTGGTGAAGGGTGAAGGGTAGGTGGAGACGACGGGCAGGATGGTGAGGATGAAGGGAACTATAGGCCATCAGCGATGATGAGAGAAATGGGGTGGAGCTCATTGAAGGACAGGAGGAAAGTTGAAAGGCTGGTCAGGTTGTACAGGATGGTGATTGGAGAGGGATGGTGGGGAAGTNGTTGAAGGACAGGAGGAAAGTTGAAAGGCTGGTCAGGTTGTACAGGATGGTGATTGGAGAGGGATGGTGGGGAAGTTTACGCTGCCAGCTAAGTAAGGTGCTGTGTAGAGGGAGAGGAAACTACAGCGAGAAGCTTCAGAGGGTGTGGAATAGAACGGAGCGGGGTACACAGTCTATGCTTGTGAGGGAGTGGAATGTGTTGCAGGAGAAATTGGTATCCAAGAGGTGGGTTGCAAAGTTCAGGAAGAGCATAGAAGAGCAGATTGGTTACGTAGGGTAGAAATGAGAGCTCACCACCGGGTGGTAGCCCAATTGTGGGTGTCGGTTAATATAATTATTATGTCTGACAACAAATACATGTGAGTATACTTTTCCCTTTGTTTGAGCCACTTTTTCATCCATTTTGTATGCGNATTAGTAGAGTGGAAATTTATATTTTTACAGAAAAGCCCCTAAACTTAATAATTACCCTTTCTTACAAGCGCAAAATGAGCAGCACCCGAACAAAACATGCGCGACACAGAAGTGGCATGAGACTGTTTAAGTTGTGTTTCCGCATCACCGTAACGTGCGCGACATTCCACCTGCGCAATCGAAGCTCCAGGGTAAAGGGTTTTTTACTGCACAGCCAGGCACGTGAGGTTGTTTATAACTTATTGCATTGCATGGAGACGGACGCGGCTGATAATGCACCGTCGATACCTCTTACGAAGGCCCAACTGCGAACCGCTGTTGCAACTGGGGTAGGAAAGCCTACTGTGCAGCGAATCAAGAGGGGAGGAAACCATTTGTCGGCAGAAGGAACATCTTCAACAAGGCCAAACAAAAAAACATAAACGTGATGAGCCTGTGATCAGATAGGACAACTTTGACGTAGGCATGTTGCGAAGAACAGTGTACGAACTGTATGCTAACAATACATGTTATACTGTTAAAAGATGTGTACATTCTTAAACATACACAGCACATCTGTGACTACTGTAGTTGTGTTTGTACTACTTTCTAATGTGTTCTGCACGGTGTATGCGAGTGCATACTCGCATCCTATACTGTGCCGTTTGACGAGGTTGATATTTCATGAACGGGCCGTCTTACTTGCATATATATTACCACTGTTTCATATTCGCATGCCAACTGTACTTGGGCCGTTTATTTCATTCCGGGTTATACTAGGTGTTAGTTCCGTGGCGTGCTGCCGACTTCCTGGAATTCCCCCTCTTCGCAAAAAGCTATCGCACAACATCTTACGTGGCGCGCGCTGTAACTAGGCAGAGGTATTCAATTTCTTGGATATACAACTAATTATGTCCTAGAACACAAACTCGTTTCACTGTAACCACAATTACCTGCATATATTATCACACACACTTCACGCTAAAGTACTAATTTACTCATTGACTCGCACAACACTAGATTACAGCAAATTAAATTTTATCACAAAAAGTAAACAAGGTATACTATCGAGGTCGAGAACAAAAACAAATGATATTAAAGATTAACTGATATAATCAAGAACAGGCGAACAGCGTTGCCAAGTCAACAGGTATAATATCCCAGGCCTATTTCTGTTGCCAATTAAATGGACAATCAGAACGTTTATATCACTGTCATAAAGTTGATGACAGTGGTTTAAACAATCAGTCGAAACCTCAAAGTAACTACGAAACAATTACGCCATTTAAATAACATGTTTTATCACAAATAAACAGAAATGTTTAAAACTAGCATATATGTTTTTGAAAGAAGTTTTGGAACCATATTATCTATGATATTCCTTATACATTTTTTTTTAAATAATAAATTATTAAAGTAAATTTAAAAAAATTGGTTAAATTAGTTTTTATCTGTTTAATAGAACTACATAGTATTTGCCAAAAAATTTTATTTGAAAATTATATAAAGACTATCAATTATCAATACAAATTATTCTTAAATTTAAAAAATGGTAATCGAATCATTAATATTAAACAAATATCCTATTGCACATCACAAAAAATCGTCAATGTGACAAAAGAAGATAATTAAAATTTAATATATTTGCTACGTCAAGTTCGAATACCATGGCAAGACAGCCTCCACAGCCCCCGATGGCAGACGTTTTCAGTTATGTGCCATGCCGTTTGGACTGAAGTAAGCACCAGCCACCTTTTAGGCAACAATGGTCAGAGTGCTGGAACGCCTCATTGGCAAATTCACACTCGCCTACCTGGACGACGTGGTTACATGGTTGGCAAGTTGGAAGGAGTAATTACACCACCTGTCACTTGTGCTCGGCAGGTTGGCCATCAATGGCCTCACATGCGCAACTGCCAAATGCTACCACATAAAGACCAAAATCGACTTCCTGGGGCATATCATCAACGAGGAAGGCAACCAAACCAAACCCTAACAACTGCAGCTGACTGCCGAGTACCCACCACCATGTATGCGCAAGCAGCTCCAGAAGTTCTTTGGGCTATTAAATTGGCTCCGTGAGCACATCCAGGACTTTGTCATCGTCCCTGCACCACTCACCGACCAGCTGACAACCTAGCGGCAGTTTCAATGGGATGGCTCCACCTAAAACACTTTCCAGCTAATCAAGTCATATTTCCAAATGTCAGTAAAGGTGCACTGGGATGACCTGCACCTAACACCGGGTGACATCGACGAAGACGACGCACCAGATGACCAGATGCCCCATGATGGCGACCCCGATGTCGAGGTCCACTGATGACCCATGCAGGAGGAAGTTGCCCGCAAGTCCGATGATGCCTGGCATCCTGACGCCCTTCAAAGATCATCAAAAAAGGATGGTGCAGTGGCAACAGGCATCTTTGGTCCCACATCAACACAATCCTAGGCATACCACCAACACGAGCAAGAGGCAGCACTATGACCTGCCCTCATGACGATGCCTGGCATTCTGCACCCACCTCGATAGGTGCCACTGCCCTCCTCTTCAAGCCTGCTACAGGTGACACCCCAGGATCTCCTAATGCACTGTCGATGGTGTCAGGATTGCTTCTGGAGATATCATCCATTGGCGAGGAAGTGATGCAACGTGCAGCACCACAGCAGGAATGCCACTGCCATCCGAGTGGTCACCACCAGGTGTTAGACCACCCTTGGCCACTGANTGTGCAGCACCACAGCAGGAATGCCACTGCCATCCGAGTGGTCACCACCAGGTGTTAGACCACCCTTGGCCACTGACCGCCCAGGTCACTACCGGCGGTAGTGGGGTTCGCTGTAGCAACAGCTGCAACAGCAGGAGTAGTGACGGCAGCAGCGAGTCCCTCAGCTCGCATTTTCCACCCTTCCACCAAACAGACCAGAGATATCAGCATGTGTGGGCATGCCTGACCTGTGGTGATGCCACCGGGTGCCACACAGNTTCCACCAAACAGACCAGAGATATCAGCATGTGTGGGCATGCCTGACCTGTGGTGATGCCACCGGGTGCCACACAGCAGCAGGCTGTCCATGTCAACAACAGCAGCAGTCACACCAGCTCCATTAAAGGCACCCAAGGGCCCCATACATCCTGCAGGCATGACATTTGTCAGACCACGACCTGTCCCTGCATCACCTAAATATGAGTGGCCCACAAACCATCTCAGCAGGAGGGAGGCGTTTGACGAAGGATGGTGTCTTGCCCTCTAGGCTGTTTGCCATGCCATGCAACCACCGCATCAACCACACTAGTGCATGTGTGTGAAAGTGCAGAGCAGTGCGGGGCAAACACATGCCTCCCACACTGCCNACCGCATCAACCACACTAGTGCATGTGTGTGAAAGTGCAGAGCAGTGCGGGGCAAACACATGCCTCCCACACTGCCCCATGGATGGGTGTGGGTGCATAATGGCAGACCAGTGTATATAATTTGTAGGGCAATTTTAAAGCAAGTATTTTGAATTAAAGAAACACACACTAAGAGTGTAAACATTCAGAGACACCTCTAATAGCATTTCAGGGTTTTCATTTTGTAATTCTACAATTCACGTATTTTTCACTTCAGTTGTTTCACCCTCATTTCATTCCATCCAAGGTTAGATTGTAACTTTTTTTATTAAGCGAATATTTATGTATTTATCTGCTTAATTTATTATGTAAGTTTTCATGTCCTTTTAATTGTTGCAAGTTACAGGCAAGCAGAAAGTAGTGCAGGGCGAGCTGCGTACCACCATAGTTCGCTCTGCACACGCTCGCCAGATTCAGTCGCAGTCGAGCATCTCAAGTGGTCGGCACATGCTGCATCGCGCTCTGGGTGCTCTCACATTTTCGCGCTTATCATCTTTAGCTGCAATATTCTAATGTAATGTACCAGAACGTGTTCTTTCTGAACCTATAGAGACCACCCATTTTCCCCCAGGAATAGTATCACATGGGGAAGATTAATGCAACAATAATTCACTATTATGCACAAATGTGTATTTTTCGCAGTTTCGCCTATCTGGCAGACCACAAGCCAGAGACCATATAAAGTGAGCATCGAGTATGATGTAAGTGTTTCTGTGCAAGAGTAATTACGTGGAAGTTNACAAGCCAGAGACCATATAAAGTGAGCATCGAGTATGATGTAAGTGTTTCTGTGCAAGAGTAATTACGTGGAAGTTTTCAGAATTAATGTATTTTATTTCCAGCACTGCCTTCCAGCATTTCGGGGTGCGGGTACCATACAACCCACCTTCACCCAATTTCACATAAACTACTTATCAGCCAGTAGGCTCAACTAAGATTGTTTACAGTCTAAGGCGTGTGGGTCAGCCTGAATATGCCCAGAGTAATTTCCATGTAAGTATCAGGAGCGAAGTACTCTTCCAACATTTCACTGAGGGACTGTGTACATCCGGGTGAATGGTCCGACGTACCCTGAGATCATCACCAGCGTCAACAATTGGAACCACATTCCATCGGTGTCTGGCGCCTAGTCGGGTATCCAAATCCACAAAACACATAACAATGATTTCACCGCCCCTCAAAACTTCCTTAGCCCAACACTATCCAGCCAACAGGTGTAAATGTGGACCCCAGAAGCTGACTAGGCATTCACTGAAGTCAAATAACATTCTCATTAGTGCCCATCTCTCTGTCGCCTAGACACCATGAGGCAAACTGATGCATGTCAGAAAAGTCTATGGGTGGTCTTATTCCAGTTAGGCGATGACGGCGAGTTGTTTATTGTTGAATGCAGGAACGCAAAATTTGGCCCCATAAAACACCAATAAGATGTAAAACTTGCAATTTTTGGAATATCAAAGGTTTACCCTCCGAATCGACAACCACAGCCTAATGTGGATACACAAAATGCACAAATCCAGGGACAAGCTGACATGCTGTTCCATGCTTACGCAGGCCTATGACTTTGTGGTATATCGTGTACCGAGGGGAAAAAATGAACTAGCAGATACACTATTGTGCTCCCTGGGGGCGGACGTATGTGACAAAGAACCAGATGAGTGGGAATAAAAATATTGCCACCATTCAATCATCCCCAGTTCAGTGCCGAAGGTCTACCATCATGCCTAAACTAAATGAAACTCAATCAAAAATCAGACGCAAAAAAAAATCTTACAACATTTAGATGTACACATCATACAGGAACCCCAAAGAGCTCCAGATGTGGCACGATGGTGACACGAGTACACCCAGAGGGTTCAGAAAAACTGGCTAGTTGTAAACAATCGCCTGGAAGTTCTTTCACCANAGCTCCAGATGTGGCACGATGGTGACACGAGTACACCCAGAGGGTTCAGAAAAACTGGCTAGTTGTAAACAATCGCCTGGAAGTTCTTTCACCAGGTGACATGAGCAAGTGGAAAAACATTTGTCCCATCCAAGGCCTGCCAAGCGGTACTGTCGTACGCACACGACAACTACCTTGACGGTCACCCGGGTGNACATTTGTCCCATCCAAGGCCTGCCAAGCGGTACTGTCGTACGCACACGACAACTACCTTGACGGTCACCCGGGTGTAGAGTAGACACAATGAAATACGCCGTTAATTGAAACAGTGCAGGATGTGCAACACATTCAAGGCCCGTCACTCAGATGGCACACAACAACCATAGGTCCCAACCAAAGCATTTGATACCATAGCACTGGAACTCAAAGGATCCTACCCACACAGCGGACAAGGCAATTGGTTCATTGTAGTGGTAACTGACTTTCTTCACGATGGACAGAGGCCTATGCCATCACAAGTGCAGTTGGAAATAACATATCAAAAGTCCTGGAAACTTAGTTTTCCCTCGGTGGGGTATTCCCCAGGTTAATCTGAACAGTGGAAAACCGAGCTCCATAGTATGACACAGTACCATCCAAGGGCCAACACCATTGAGCGGAGAGAGCAGGACTTAAAAATACAACTTCGTAGGAAAAAAANACACAGTACCATCCAAGGGCCAACACCATTGAGCGGAGAGAGCAGGACTTAAAAATACAACTTCGTAGGAAAAAAACCATACAACCTAACCACATAACCTGCTGGCCGCCCTGTTCTGCCTTCGCGGGTGCGTGTACACTGATGAAAGGAAAACACCAGCTGAAATACTACAAGGACGAACTCTATTCCGCCCTGAAGAGCTAGCCTGCCTGGCAACCAGCCAGAATACAAGACAGATCGACAAGCAATACATGGAGAAATTGTACAGAGATACATGAACAACAATGGTACATTCACACCTGGCCACCACTAAACTACTGCCAATAAAATTGCAAGTGGACGAAAATGTCTATGTTTGTGAACACCCACAATAACAAGGCATGTAAATTTTTTGTGCTGAGCTAGCTTCGAAGTGGAGTGGACATTACCCTATCACTGCCAAGCTGAGGGAGAGTACCTACACTGTCAAGCTCAGTGCCAAGTGCACGATAAAACTCAATCATGACGACATCAGGGTGACAGGAGATGGAGTGGATGATGGGACATCTCCCTCTTCCTCTGCACAACAGCCCAACCTTGCCATCCTAACGATGGAGGGAACCACCTCTACACCCAGTGCACAGGCGCCCGACAGTGATCGAGCAGGATCAGAGGAAGTATGGCTTATGGCAAGTACGAGTCTGCACAAGCAGGATAAGCAACCAGCGGTGATTCAGGACATGTCAGCCATGCACCCGATGCCTGGTGGCAACACGCCCAAAAGGGATCGAGGAGGAGAAGACGATGCCTTAATTATCTTGGATAATTACCTCCAACCAGAAGCATTGGCACCACCTCTGCCTTTTGAACCACCGTGGTTAGAATGTTCACAAAACCCCTCGTGTACCCCCAATATTCACTGTTTATGTCCCCATGTGTGCATGTGTTGTGCATGTAGTGCGAATGTGTAAAGTATTCAGTAATTTTTGGGCTGTAATTAGATGTAAACAAACCCCACATTTTTGTGTCCCAGTAGAAACGAGCTTTTCAAAACACATATTCGAGCATTGCTACCCACACCCCTACTGAGGTCACAATAGACTCGTTCATAGTGAGCCACCTGTTGCCACCCTCAAATTTCCTTAAATTAGGGTGAGAGTAGTTTTTGCAATAATTAAAATAAAAGTGCTAAACCATAAACAAACCCAATGCACATGCAACAGACTGGGAGAAACAGCCTTGTGGCATATTTAAATTACATTGCATATCAAATTTATTACCAATTCAATTTATTGTTATGTTCAAAATGCTTACAAAAATTAATAATGTAAGGCATTATTGTATTTTAGTGATGTGTAAATTTGTTTGGATGTATTTGTTTTCCTAGTAAATGTGCCAATGTATTTTTTTTTGGTACACTTGGCACGCTATCTAGCAGAAGACTTTAGCAGGCCCGCCATGCTTGGCCAGTCGGTTCTGCACGTGCTGAGAGAACGGACATGTGCCACGCACCCCCGGGCTCTTCAACATCTTGTAACTGTCTTTTATGTATCAATAGTTATTTTTTTTATTATGTAACTTAATTGACATAATATATTTGCTTAGTCCAGGGGCAGTGCTGTTCGCAACCCTTCCAGCTCGAAATACGCCTATTCAATTAATTATTTTTCATCGTGCTTCTTTGTTAGTGTCAGCTGCCAGCACACCTTAATGCTGTAACCATTTAAGTGCCTAGCATGAAGGGATAAATAGTGAGTAAAAATCAGTACAAAGTATCTCTTGTTTTTATTTCACTATCGGCCGCCTAATGGTCACAAAACATATATTTGGGTCGTCTACCCACTGGTGCACCGCACCCCGATATTATCTTTATGNGCACCCCGATAATATCTTTATTATGTTTATAGCATTGAGACGGCCATTTAACAGTCTCACGTGATAATTAGAGAGCATATGAAGGAGCCTATACCCTTGTAGGTAGGCATGGGCAGGGTTTAACTGCACTAACAGCGACATCGACTCGATGTGCGGGGTGAGCTCAGGAGAAGCCACATGGGTGATTGGCTCATCCTTGGATGAGTGTCTCATGTCTGCCACCCTTTTCCATCCTTGTAAGTACCATAACACCTGTACCACAAACCTAACCTCACTTCTCCCAGCTCCTGAGACGACAGCCCATCAAGTGACGCACTTCCATGTGGCGATTTTCTGCATGAAACCCTAACCTTCATTTTTTCTAAGTCAAATTCCTTGCATCATACAGCACCCTTCTGTGTGGCCATTTTCAGCCTGAAACCTTAATCACTTATATTTTTCCTATGCCACATGACATGCATAATGTTACTTTCCCAACTGTGCGGCTAAAAGTTTTATCAAATCATATTCACATTAAACCCGTCCCTGGCATAACCTCAATGTGTAATTTTTATGTATCCAATTTTTCTGTGTAAACCTTGTATTTCTTTTGGCCAACCTTTCAAAATTCATGGCAAAAATTCCTGCACTCCAAATTTCCAATTTCCATGCAGGAGGACGTACCAACATCAATCAGCAAGAACATCGTACCAGTATGGGAAAACCAGCAGCACTATGGCGATCACCAGCTAACCATCTCCACAATGGTAACAGGACCTAATGCCGCCATTTTGAGCAGCACCAACCACCCCCTCTCTCAACCCGCCAGGCGAAACGAGACGGCGATAGCTGCCAGCATCCATCCATGACACACCACGCCTACCTCCGCTCGGGGGGATTACCCCTCCCAAGTGCGGCGCAGGGGAGGCAGCCACGGTCAGAAGGTTGGTTTAACCTTCGGGAGGATCAGTTAGCACAAAAGAGTTTCCCTGCCAACCCCGATGTGAAAGCAGGTTGATAGGCAGGCATAGCTCCACTGGAATATTGGTACGACTGTGCTTGAGGTGTGTGTGCACACTACCGGGCCTAGATCATTTTACATAAGTGCAACTTTAAACTAGCACCTGTCAATTTGTCAACCCCATGGAAGCCCAGCAACTGTGCGAGGACATTGACCAAATCAATAGGGAACTGCACTCCGAGGTCGTGGCATGTACCACCTCGGGCAAAACGACTGATTTGTGTAAGCGATGTGAGGGACCTCATCAGGTACGGGGTACCATCGACACTGTCCATACCACAGCAAGCTGCAATTGTGCCATCAACTTTCAAACTAGTGCACCAACCATTTTTTCGGAGAACTATTATAAAATGTAGCAAGTGCTTTGGTGTGACCGACTGGGCATGCCACACTTGTGTGTGGAGTGTACCACGACAAGTGCATGACCCTGCAGGAAAACTTGCCACTGTCAACACCTAGAACTATTTATAGTGCATACGGTGCCACGAGCCACCATGCCCACCTGTTGTATCTAGAACAACCCAATCAGCAACATTATGTGCAACTACCAACAAACAAAACCACCAGAATGAGC
>NQII01004705.1:77125-186042 GCA_002778355.1 Clitarchus hookeri | reverse complement strand
ATGGAACCAATCAGAGTAACGCGATGCGGTCGGCAGCGCCTATATAAGACAACAAGCGTCTGGCAAAGCTACTAGATCGGTTACTGCTGCTACAATGGCAGGTTATCAAGATTTAAGTGAGTTTGAACGAGGTTTAATAGTTGGTGCACGAGAGATGGGACATAGGATCTCCGAAGAAGCGATAACATTTGGATTTTCGCTTATGACCATTTCACGAGTATACCGTGAATATTGGGAATCCGGTAAAACCGGAAAAAGATCGTGAACGAACAGGACAAACGACGACTGACGAGAATCATTAAACGTGACAGACGTGCAACCCTTTCTCAAATTGGCGCAGATTTCAATGCTGGGGCATCAACAAGTGCCAGCGGGCGAACTATTCAACGGACCATCATTGATATGGGCTTTCGGAGCCGAAGGCCCACTCGTGTACCGTTGTTGACTGCACGACACAAAGCTTTACGCCTCGCCTGGGCCCGCCAACACCGCCATTGGACTGTTGATGACTGGAAACACGTTGCCTGGTCTGACGAGTCTCGTTTCCAATTGTATCGGGCGGATGGACGTGTACGGGTATGGAGACATCCTCATGAATCCATGGACCCTACATGTCAACAGGGGACTGTTCAAGCTGGTGGAGGCTCTGTCATGGTATGGGGCGTGTGCAGTTGGCGTGAAATGGGACCCCTGATACGTCTAGATACGACTCTGACAGGTGACAGATACGTAAGCATCCTGTCCGATCACCTGCACCCATTCATGTCCATTGTGCATTCCGACGGACGTGGACAATTCCAGCAGGACAATGCGACACCCCACATGTCGAGAGTTTCTACCAAGTGGCTCCAGAAACACTATTCTGACTTTAGACACTTCCATTGGCCATCTAAATCACCAGATATGAACATTATTGAGCATATCTGGGATGCCTTGCAACGTGCTGTTCAGAAGAGATCTCCACCGCCTCGCACTCTTATGGATTTGTGGACTGCGCTGCAGGATTCATGGTGTGAATTGCCTCCTGCATACCTTCAGACATTAGTCGAGTCCATGCCACGTCGTCTTGCGGCACTTCTGCGTGCTCGCGGAGGCCCTACATGATATTAGGCAGGTGTACCAGTTTTTTTTTTGGCTCTTCAGTGTTCATAGCTATAGAATGAATAGTAGGTGTAGTTAGTGACATACAACATGCGATAAAATCGACTGAAGTAAAACAGTTATTTATTGTAACTCATGTACAATGGAAAATTTTTATTATGATTTTAACAACACCTGTAGCTGTGAAGAACAAAGCCGTAAACAGACTCGGTGGTGAGATCACTTACACTATCCTCCAACCTCAATTTTACTTTTTCTACAAAAAATTTTCTTATCTGTTATGGTTCAACAATGTAGACCAATTACTAGTGGAACACAGTAAAAAATTTTTTGTACTTTTGCAAAAACTTTTGGAAACTAGTTGCAAAAAAATTCTAGGTAACACTACACAAAATGTTTTTGTAAACTTTGCAAGAAATTGTTTGAAAAGTGATCGAGATATATTCAGTATTTATACACAACTGTAATGTAACATACCGACGGATATCCTGTAGAATTGCAATATGTGTTGTGATTCTCAGATCACTTTTCTGGAAAATCATTAGCTATTATTTTGACTTTGCAAAATAATTTGTCTACTTTATGATACACGTTAGTGGTTATGGTTTAAAAATTATTTGACCATCTGGATTATATGGAACACCTATTGTGTGGCCCTGTGAGGCATGTCCCAACTTAACTATACTTTTGTAAATTCCTACTGGAGTGATGAGAATCGAACCAGTAACCTCTATGTTAGAAGCAGGTATACAAACAGCTATGCCACAGATACATCCATACAAGGTAATATTGTTTAAAACGTTATAAGTCATTTCAATAATTTAATATATTTTTGATAAGCGGTATTTTTACTTCAAAACAGAACAGCAATTTTTTACTGAGCTCGCGGTGGAACTGGAATTAGTTCTACACTTAATTACAAGGAGTATGTTAATCCCATGTAAATAAAAATTGGCAACTTTGTACATAAACTTAGACTGCTCACCACCCACGAAGGCGAATCGGGTTTAATCCTGGCCGGGTCACTCCCGAATTTTCGCAAGTGGGAATCGTGCCGGACGATGCCGCTGGTCGGCGGGTTTACTCGGAGATATCCCGTTTTCCCCGCCCTTTCATTCCGGCGCTGCTCCAATCTCACCTCATTTCACCCTCATCGACTCTCAAGACCTTGTTGTTAAGAGCAGCCCAAACCTCTCGACTCAAAACTGTACATATATGAAAAAAAGAATGCTGCCAACAGCTATTGAATTTTTCGGAGAGTTTTTATTCTCTTTTTCTCTGCATTCCGTTGCTTATTTTTGTCACTTATAATCATTTATTCAAAGTAAGCCTTACAAAACAATGTGAATGTACACGTATATTGAAACACACTTTTTACATTTAGATGTCTAGGAAAATTTTTAACGAATACAAAATTTGTATTAAGAAATAATTCTGGACATTTATGAAAATATTTAAATGAAAAGTACTTATTTATACTATAACAGCTAATATCACATAAATTTCCAAAACCTGGCCTGCAGTCTTACAAAATTAATGTTACAAACCCTTATTGTGGGGGAACACATCCTTTTCAAACCAGTCAAAATCGACTTTGCTTTATCGTCCAAGGAAAGCAGTAGTCCTCACCATAAGTGGATTCTTGGAAGTAATGACTCATCGGTCTTTCGCACACATCTTAAGGCCAAGAGACCAATGAGTGGCCACAGGTAAAATTCGTTTGCGTAGCTCCTGTTCTTGTCGAGACTTGGAAGTGAAGCTGGAAAACCTCTTGAACTAGTTCAGCCTTCCAACGAGAGATAGCGATAGCAAGACATGCCCCACTTTTTCGCCTACAAGTCGATTATAACAGAAAGCGAACCCCGGGAAATTGTGGATGGTTAGAGGGAAAATCCAGCTTACCCCCTGGGGGCAACACAAATAGGCTTTCATTCTTCGCACCACACTTCCCTGCATTTCCATCCTTTTCACTGTCACAACTCATACTTCAGAAAGGAAAGCAGTGTGACTGCCCATGCTGCTAGATCTAGTTGAGTCACTGGTGTCATTGATTATATACATTAAAATACGTGAATTATGTTCTACCTAAATCTTACTTTCTAAGTTATTTTATAAAAAATGAGAAGCATGAAACCAAGCTAAAGTGCGTAATTTTTATTGTTCGTTGCGAGAAGCAATGAGCTACCCATCAAACGATATACATTCAGACAGTTGGGGCCCACGGTCTTGCTTATTCTTTTACGAGACTTTTCAGTATTTATTTCCTTTGACTTTTCCACATTAGAAAACTTGTAATTAAAGATAAATAAGTTACGTTTATTTAAAACCAATACTAATGCAATACTATAATGACATAATTATTTACCCAAAGTTTTGAATTGGTAAAATGATGCTGTTGGCGAAGTACCCTTGTTTATAGTCTAACTGGATTAGTGTATTTTTCAAATACTTATACTATATGGTTCAGTAATGGCATACTAATGTCAGAAATTAGTAAAATTTTGTTCTTTTTTTTAACTTAATATTTTTATTTTAAACAGGTAGTGAATTATCGCTTTAATAAAAAATAATATTTGGGGTTGCTTAGGACAACACCCGATTGGGGAACGTAGTCTGGAGTTAGTTTACTAAACATTCAATTACAATGCGAGGAATTAATCAAACTCAACTAGGGGATGTTAGCAAGAGTGCTACTCATAGACTTCTACGGGTCTTCAACGGTAGGTGTGTTCAAGTTGGCAAGAAGCCATTAGGAAATGAATCCAATGCGCAGGAGCAAACTAAAAACGGAAGATAATTATTATAACAAATATGATTTATTTTAAATGTAGAAAAGTAAAAAAAAAAGCATTTACAAACGTCCTTTTATAAGGAACACCTAACTAGACTTCATGTTGCTCAAAATAAGTCTTAGCCGCAAACAATTTTTTTTTTTAGATTTCTCTTACAACATTTCCAAGCCAACACACACGTTAGTTAGGGGAGTGAACCAATAAAGAGGGCGCCGCGACCATGCTAACGGAATACGAATGAATCGACTAAAGAGCAGAATTAAACTACGGGTACCAAGGCTATGCGTCTATAATTAAATTAATGAATGAAAACTAGAACTAGGATGTTAACTAATTACTGTTATTCTCCTTCATCGGGGCCAGCCCAGTGTACTCCACACGATTCTACCAGTCCATCGCCCAGAGGGCCCTTTGGCATTTCGTTGGATACGTTCGTCTACATCTTCAATTACCTATCGAACGAAATACGGGCCGCCGAGGAAATTAAACTAAGAACAGGAAATTTCCAGGGAAAAATCGGGCCGCCGGTGGGCGTGTCGTCCTTAATTAGTAGGTACCCTGCGTCCAGAAGACGCGGGTAGTCGATCCACCCGGCAAAGGAGGCCTCTGATGTTTTTCACAGGCTATAATAATGATGTCTGCAGACCACTGGTATGGGTGTACTACCAGTACCTCGGAGACACAACAGCTGCACACCGTGTTCCGATAGCTGAACTTACGAAGGTTACCAACTAGCGAGCCGCGACCCTGTTCCTTCAGGTGGCAGACGCTGTAAAAAAATTTATAAACACGATGCAATATCATCAGTTTGTATAGTCTCAAAGTATCGTAGATACAAAAACGGACAGTATAGCTGCGAGAATAGGTGAATATTAAAGCTCCTTATAAATTCATATTGGCTGCATTGCGAACTAAAATTAAACACATTTGAGAACTTATTGGCACAACGTGACTGCGACTACCAAAGAATGTGTAGAATCTGTTTTGACAAAACTTATGTATATTATATAAAACCAGACATCATAACAAGTAAGATTTAATAGTTTTGGTTGTTAAGTATGCAGCTATGTTAACAGAATAATAATGGTAAAATAAATCAGTTATAGCTTAACTTACGAAACACATCATGCCGAAATGTGTTCTAACGATAAAGTAATTACTAACTTATTTTGACATCATTAAGACCGTCATAAATGACGTTACAAATTAAACTAAATAGCATGATATAGTAAAATTACGACGTGGTACAAACGTGGCTTTAACGGATTAAAATATATGATTTTTTTAAAAAGAGACTTACTTCTGGCACTGATGAATGTGTTTTTAATCGTACCGCCTGCAATATGTCGAATGTAGCCATTTGAAGTCAATTATGGCTACACAAAAAAAAACTCACTCTGTTCCAACAACTATTTCAGGTTACATGGATCGGTACTGGACTCACCATTCGAGGCAACACGAAGCAAAAACGGAACAATAGGCCGACCTAGGGTAAATGCCTTTAAAGACTCGAGTTTTCGTCCGTCACCGAAGCGTAAACTTAGGCTAATGTAGGGTAAACTACGATAGCGGATGGTGTATGGCCAGCACTCGATCTGGTCAGGCGATTGGTTTAAGTATGGAACAAAGGACGAGCGATAAAACAGATAACATCACTGTTACAATATCGTTTTCCTTACAGTAATTATAATATGTCGACTTTGATTTTTGCTATTGTTATAGATCTTACTATTTATTTCAATAAACTACCAATAAAATATAATTTATAATACAACTCCCGATTTTGAATTCGGTGTTTTTTTTGCGCAATAATAATAGCTGTTACAAAATGGCAACGTACTTGTTTGCTGTTCAACTCCAATGTACGTGTTTATAATTTCACTCCTGTTCGGTGTCAGTTCTAGTAGTGGCTTTACTCAGTCAAATCCCGGTTGGGCGAACAAATATGATTGCCAAAACAGGGCACCTGTGCCAGCATATTAGAAGATAAATCTACTACATCCAAAGTAAGTATAACTAATAAAATATGGTCACCAAACCAAAAAAAGGCTTCTAGGTTAGTTGCTATTTTTCAAGATACAAACTTTAATTTCGAGCCAACCGAAGNTCAATTTCGAGCCAGCCTAAGTCCGAACTATATATATAAAATTTTATGCATGTATAGTGTAGTATGTAATGAAAATCTCCTACACATTGTTTTCTCCTGGATTTACAGAAACGATCGAAGTGCGTGTCTGGCAAATGATTTATTTCAACTGTACGGCTGATTTTGACATTGACAATACTNCATTGAAAATACTCTAACGTGAACTTTACAAACTTTGACACAGCCACATTATTTGAGATTTCATTAAGAACGCGTGTTCGTACGAGTTCAATTAAATGTCTACGCATGTACCACAAGCGTGAAATTTGCATTTGAAAGGCGAGTACTAGTAATATGTAACAAAAATGTCACAAACATGAAAATTAAATATACACGGAGGAAGAGATGAATGCTTTACAAAAAAACAGGGGAAAAGTAGACGAAGTTCTACATAAAAAAAAAAATATATATACATTTNATTTATATATATATATAAATATATATATATATATATACATTTATACACATAGATTCTAACATTAAAGTTCATTTTTAAACATTTATTTTGTCTAAGGCAATGGTTTAACGTCATTAATAACAATATACGTCGATTATAACGTGATATTTTCAACACCATTTACAGAACACAATACAAGGGCTTTATAAACAATATAATTAACATTGAAATTACTAAGATAATTTAAAGTGTCATAAATGACTATAATACAAANAATGAAATATACACGGAGGAAGAGATGAATGCTTTACAAAAAAACAGGGGAAAAGTAGACGAAGTTCTACATAAAAAAAAAAATATATATACATTTATACACATAGATTCTAACATTAAAGTTCATTTTTAAACATTTATTTTGTCTAAGGCAATGGTTTAACGTCATTAATAACAATATACGTCGATTATAACGTGATATTTTCAACACCATTTACAGAACACAATACATGGGCTTTATAAACAATATAATTAACATTGAAATTACTAAGATAATTTAAAGTGTCATAAATGACTATAATACAAAGAGTACGGACTATTTTGGGTTAATGACGAAAAAGTATAAATAAAAACTATTTACAATGTGCCATTTTCAATTGTTAAGAGTTTTTTTTTGTTTGTTTGTTTGCAGCTGCCAATGCTTGCATCGGACCCGCATTCCTCTTGTAATGCGACTGTCTGCTAATTTCGGCAACAAACANGGGCTATTTTGGGTTAATGACGAAAAAGTATAAATAAAAACTATTTACAATGTGCCATTTTCAATTGTTAAGAGTTCTTTTTGTTTGTTTGGTTGCAGCTGCCAATGCTTGCATCGGACCCGCATTCCTCTTGTAATGCGACTGTCTGCTAATTTCGGCAACAAACACTCCATATTAAATCTCTGCAGTATTGGTAACATCACTTTTTCCACAGAATTCGTCGTCTCTTTCTTCTTATTACATCAATTCCACTGTCGCAGTAAATTACCAAGTCACAGAATTTTCTGTGCGATATTTGGAGTTGCCCTTGTATTTGGCATCTGTACCGATGTGATTTTTTAAGTTGCAACTTCTCATTTTGTATTTCTATGCAGAGATTCTTACATTTTACTGCTTCACGAATGGACATACTTCCTATAGATGGTACAAACTTTACCTCAACAATGCCATCTTTATCCATAATTCTATCTGGGCTGGCTCCAAGGTATAGCATTTCAGGCTGAACCAAAATGCCACAAGGTGCTACAGTTGTCTGTTTCTCTTTCTCGTAGGTGGTTATGGCTTTTTTTTCGTGAACTCGGCCGTAAATTACAGCTGTCGAATAGAGTTCGGTTCCACAAACAATATTTATTTATATNCTTTTTTTTCGTGAACTCGGCCGTAAATTACAGCTGTCGAATAGAGTTCGGTTCCACAAACAATATTTATTTATATATTGTGGCAAGATGTAATATTCCTCATACTACACATTAACCCCGAATAGTGATGCAGTTATTCTCTGCCGTCTTGCCTTCATCCACAAATTTTATTTTCACGCTGTCCAACGGTAGCTCGTTCTAATGTGGAACATAGCGTCAGAGAACCATCTTCTTCCTGCAGCTTCCCTAAAATTGTGTTCATCTGGCTTTGAAGATCATCGGGAGCTATAAAGTTTTTGCAGCATTCGGACCATACTCTATGTCACCATTTGTTTCGTCGATCTTTCTCTTTATTTTTTTAATTTTTGCGTTGGTATTTTCCGTCGTCACTTATATTTAGTCTTTTAGATGATCGAGACCTTTCTTGCTTCGCTCAGATTTTCTTACAAATATTTCCTGGACTGTTTCCAGTCATGCTTTTCCAAGGACTTATCATATAAGATGGANCGCTCAGATTTTCTTACAAATATTTCCTGGACTGTTTCCAGTCATGCTTTTCCAAGGACTTATCATATAAGATGGATCATCCATGTGTGCTAGAGCAGCCCCATAGCAGCGTCGCATGTATCATTACCCCCTTATGCATGATCAACTCTTTTGCCACCTGTCTGTTTGCAAGTTAAAGAGTTGATATTTTCAGCTACAACTTGTCCTTTTGATCATAACGAGACAATCTGCCTTTCTGACAATGGGTTCTAGCAACATAAGCATCTCAGCCATTAATTTCGCCTTCTCTGAGTACGGCGCCTCGTATATAGATACTTTTTGTCTAGCAATTTTGTACGATAGCGTCAAATAAGAAAGCAAAGTTTTTTTATTCCATATCTCAGATACCAAACAAACAATTTCCATTAAATCTTCACACAAGTAGCGCTACAGTGGGTCATGTAAACTTACATGTTTTAGGTGGCTCAGTATCTTATTTTCTAAATAAAGGCCCCGTAAATATTCTAGGTTAGTAAACCCTATCATTCGCAACATTATACTGATTAAATCCGAAGTTGATGATCCGATTCCGACCTCCGTAATGCAGTGGAGTGCACGATAGCTTATAGTACCAGGTTTTCTGGGTTAAAGTCCTGTGTTAGGCATGTGTATATTTGTAATTGTCTCACTACTGTTGCGTAAGTTCTTGGTTTTATTTCAAATGTTATTGCTTTCAAAGAGAAGTCAAGTCCTTCTTAAAACCCAGCTTTTAAGAAATTATTAAAATATTAATTGCAGCCATGTTGAGGAAAGCAGGCCCATTAGTTATATCAGTATATTCTTGTTTAATTTTATTTTTCTTCTTGAGTATGTACTCCAGGAATATGGAAAAATGTTCGAATGATATAATGTAATTTAATGAAGAGTTACATTCTGTCCATATAATAGTTGTATATATATGGTATAGTATGAACGACTTTTCATATAACTAAATCATTTTTCTGTGAAACTAATATCTAAAATATTTGCAATTAAATATTTTAAATACAATAAAAAAATCATTTCAATTAAAAATTATATGGTGAATTAAAAAAATGTAATAATTAAATTTTGATTGTTAATTAAAACATACACATAAAGCATAAAACTAAAAGTTTAATTTAAATGTCATGAAAACCCCTTACGAAATAAAGTTATAAATTCAATTTACAAATAACATTTACAAATAAATTATTACACATTTAAATTCAGCAATGCATACTCATAATACCCTGGCATGTTTTTAATTGAAATTGTCAAATTATACTTAGTAAAAAAAGTATTTCAGATTTTAATTAGACATATGTGTTTTAATTATATCAAAAGTGGCCCAAGCCACTCCTAATACATTCCAAATATCTACCACTAATACAATCTTCAAATAAAAATTCAAAATTTTTTTATGTTAAACAAATTAATTTAAAAAATATAAATCCGAGCCCATCTTCATCTCGCATCTTTCCGCAGCCTTTAATATTACACCAGCAGATATGAAACAACGTATTACAACTGCCTGTTCTGAAATTTCAGCTGAAATTCTACAACTTGTGCAGCAATCCTTACATAACAGACTGGAAGCTTGGACTGTAGCTGGTGGTCTTAATTTTAACACAACCTGTAAATGACAGTTTTTTTCTTTTTCAGAATTCACAGAATGTGTTTATTTAATTTTGCATTTCTTAGAAGAGTTCTGATACACGGTACAGCAAAATCACATAAATGTACAAGATGTAACATGTGTTTTCTTGCACATTCAGAAGAAAATCACACTCACTAAAACCGTAAAGAAAACATACGAACATCAAGGCCTATTAAATAAGCATTTAAATGGAGCAGATAACTGTAGGTATTGTAAATTGTCATATTACGATAGCACGTAAACTATACTTGCACTAGAAACCTGCAAAACACCATTGATATTCCAATTTCATCTAGTTTTACTTTCTTAATGTAAATAGGCTTTGTTCTGTTTGAAAGAAAAAACATAACTTTGTTCAAGAAATACACATTCTAATGATTATTAAAATCTGTGTCGGGGCTGTAATTATGATTTCTTAAATGGAAGGGGCTTCCATTTAAGAAATATTTGCAGTGCAAGTTTTAAAATAATTTATCCGCTAAATCTTCTCCAATTTGGCCAATCCTGCTTCTTAAAAAGAATCAGGTAAAAATGTATAATTAATAACAGATAACAAATGGTCTGAAATTAATTAAAAAGGAATTAGATGCCGAATATAGATGATTCCTCATATATATACGAATGCTAATAATGATAATTTTTATGTTGAAA
The DNA here is from genome assembly GCA_002778355.1 of Clitarchus hookeri. NCBI lineage: Eukaryota > Metazoa > Arthropoda > Insecta > Phasmatodea > Phasmatidae > Clitarchus > Clitarchus hookeri. The sequence goes on along the minus strand of NQII01004705.1, from coordinate 175,398 downwards.
AATATAGTAAAATAATAAAACTACCAAAACAGAAAGCTATTGATAACTGGAATATACAATAGTCAAAAACATTTAAGTTATATTATATACTTAGGCTGTAATAATTTATACATTTGTGGTTTATGTCAACCATTACTAATTTGTGATTTTATTGATTATAATTATTCAAAAGAAAAAAATTATAAATCCTTCTGAAATTACTAAAGAAAGAGTTTTAAATTGATGATGTGGTGATATACATGGGCATATATTTAAAGTTGAATTTGAAATTCGAATGAGTAACATGACAAATTTTACGATTTTCCAAAGTTGCCCGAATCCTTTTCACCTAATTATGATGATTATTAAATTGCCATTAAGAATTAATGAATAAAATTTTTTTGGAACAAATAAAAAATTTATAAAACTAATGAATACACTCACACTCAAATTGAAAACATATTATATGGTAGATCATAGAATGTTGAACAGCTCTACTGATCGAGGAATAATTTTAAAAGAAGTATAAAAAATTATAATCAATTTAAACAAAATGTTCGGTTAAAACCATGTATTAAAATAATCAAACAAAATGAAGACGAGAAGCAAATAATGATTTAGAATTTTTTTGTAAATTAATGAATCTATACCATTAATCAAGAACGAAAGTTTGAGGGGTGTTTTTGAAGGCGCGCAGCGCCCCTCCTTTAAGGGTTAGAAGGTCGGTCTAAAGTTTTAACAAGGCGTTGAACCTTCCTCTTTCGATCCCCCCTCCCACCCACTTCCCCAACTNTTAATGAATAAAATTTTTTTGGAACAAATAAAAAATTTATAAAACTAATGAATACACTCACACTCAAATTGAAAACGTATTATATGGTAGATCATAGAATGTTGAACAGCTCTACTGATCGAGGAATAATTTTAAAAGAAGTATAAAAAATTATAATCAATTTAAACAAAATGTTCGGTTAAAACCATGTATTAAAATAATCAAACAAAATGAAGACGAGAATCAAATAATGATTTAGAATTTTTTTATAAATTAATGAATCTATACCATTAATCAAGAACGAAAGTTTGAGGGGTGTTTTTGAAGGTCGGTCTAAAGTTTTAACAAGGCGTTGAACCTTCCTCTTTCGATCCCCCCTCCCACCCACTTCCCCAACTCCCCCCCTGGGAGGAGTATGCGCGACAAAGGGTGTGTGTTTTTGAACTTGGGTTAAGGCTGGAAGTCGCATTTTTGGGCTGTTTTCGCCATGATTTGAAGGAGGGCTGTCTCTTTGGACCTTCCCTCGGCCGTTGGGTTAGTTATGCCCTTTGGAAAAATACCGGAACCCCCGGGGGGAGGGGGGAATTATGTTTTTCGGCTCTTGGAGCCACAGTTTTCGGCCGATTGCCTTGGGATTTGATGGAGGGCTGTTGTCTTTGGACCCTCCCTCGGCCACTGGGTCAGTTATGCCCTTTAGGAAGAACATGAGTACCCCTGGAGGGAGGGGGGAATTATGTTTTTCGGGCCTTGAAGCCACAGATTTCGGCCGATTTCGATGGGATTTGAGGGAGGGCTGTTGTCTTTGTACTCTCCCTCGGCCGCCGGGTCAGTTGTGCCCTTTTGGAAGAATATCGGTACCCCCGGNATAGAACGTGATTGAGATCGCGTGTATCATTGAGACAAGGGATGTGGCCTGGGCTACCTTTTAGCCTCGGCTGATACAGAATGTGACCGAGATCGCGTGTATCATTGTGCCCAGTGGTTTGGGGCCAAATTGCAACCACGGCTCTCCCACGCCTCAATGGGATGTTTGTAAAGCAGCCTGCATCACATGTGGTCACATATGTGATGTTGCCGGTCCCAAGCCCGGATAAATGCAGAGGGGGTGTGTTTGATATGTAGGCGTACATATCAAGCACATCAATAGGTACGTGCTGTATACGGTCGTGCTTTGTGGAGGGTGTACCCATGGTGGTGGTCACCCTCCGTGGTTCCGATGATACCCTAAAAAAAGGGTGTGCTTGTGGTAATGGTCGCTCAGCCGTATACAGACGTGCTGGAGGGTGTGCCCGTGGTGGTGGTTACCCTCCACGGTTCCAATGGAGCCTTACACATAGGGGTGGCTTTGGTGATGGGCCCCTAACAGCCTCGGCTGGATATTACGCACGGAGGGTGCGTCTAATGTGAAGACTACGCTCCGAGATTCGGTACGGTCCTTATGCATGGGCGTGGCTGTGGTACTGGCCTACGTCCATGTATACAAGAAGTGTCAGATGAGTGGAGTGTGAGCAGCCACACTCCGAGGTTCGGTATGGGCATAGCTGTGGTGCTGGCTCATGTCCATGTATACAAGAAGTGTCAGATGCGTGGAGGGTGTGCTGCCACTCTCCGAGGTTTGGTATGGGCCTTATGCATGGGAGTGGCTGTGGTGTCGGCCTACGTCCATGTATACGAGAGGTGTCAGATGTGTGGAGGGTGCATCAGTGGTTATGCGCCCCCTCAAAGGTTTGCTGTGTCACATGCATGTGGTCTGTTAGCTGTGTGTCATATGTTACCGATGGGTTTCTTTTTGTTACAGATGGGGCATAGTTGGGTGTGACTGCTGAAAACTGTGTTTGTGAACTTTGAAATTGTGTTGCTTTTGTGACCGCTGAAAACTGTGTTTGTGAACTTTGGGATTTTGTGGCTTTTGAGAGTGTTGCTTGGACAATCGCATCGCGATGCCCAAACTTAAGAAGTGGTGAAGTACTGCCACCCGGACTGAAAACGAAAAGAAGCACATTAGTAAGCGTTTGTCAAGAGCAAGGCGTTCTCAACCACCAGACAGTGTGTCAGTTGCATCTGAGTGTGTACCATCGCATATGACAAACAAGCAACCGCAGGTGACAACCCCTGTTTCAGCAAAGTCTTCTGAACCTACAGAGAATGTGTCAGGTGAATCTCAGTCCATGCCATCGCAGGTGACAGCCCCTGTTTGCGTGATCATTGACTCTATGTAATTTGTGATATGTAATTTGGACATTCGTGTTACGATGCCAAAGCTTAAGAAGTGGAAAAGTGTGGTCACACAGTCACAAGATGAAAAGAAGCACCGCAAAAAGCATGTGGAAAGAGAAAAGTTGTCTCAGCAATCAGGCAGTGTGTCCATTGGATCTCAGTCTGATATATCTCAGGTGTTACAACCTGCGAGGACGCCAACACCTGTCCGAGGAGAGCGCACTCCAACAGTATTTCACGACAGCCAAGTGGCAGTTCCTTCCCACACACCTGATCCACCTGTTGTGCAAACAAGGGGAAGACGAGATACACGCACACCCGTGTGAGGAGTGCGACCTCCTACAGTATTTCACGACAGCCAAGTGGCAGGGCCTTCCCACGCCCCTGATCCACATGTTGTGCCGACAAGGGGAAGGCTAAAAATACGCTCGTGTGTAGCCCTCGTTGCAGGACATTCACATGGTCCTATACCACCTGTTGTTGTGCCTTCTGACACAAGCATCCTAACAGAGTCAATCCTGTTGGATGACGAAACAGTCAGAGGTTTGCTGGGGCCCTTTTACGAAGAGGAAAATGCACCTGTGCTCATCCTCCATGAGGAACAGGTGGCTCTTACAAGGGCGAGACCAATAACATACAATTCACGGCACTACCATTCTGCCTGTAGAGGTGGGCCAGTTTCTGTCGAGGCACACGACATGGCACATATACACCGGTCCATGCGCCAGGTGATGGTGGCTGAGGAAGAGGAGTCAAGGCGGATGGGTCGCCCTTTGAGAGAAGTCACCTTGACTCTCAAGCCGGGCCTGAACAAGAATCCCAACATTTACAACCTTCCTGTTGCCCTAAATGAGTTAGTAGCGATCTTGGTTAGTGATGTGCCACCTTTATGGTACGATATAAGGATTTATCCTAAAGATAGGCCGGTGCAGGCAATAAGTAACCTCAATGCCTTGACAGACCCGATGACTTACCCTCTCCTGTTCCCCCATGGAGAACCCGGCTACACCTGCGGCCTCGGCCACTCTTTCATTGTGAGCGCGACTCGCAACACAATAACATGCAATTCGTTTTATGCATACCGCATCATGCAGAGGCGCGGATCTTCAATCCTGCACCATTCTGGGAAACTGTTTCAACAGTTTGTCGTGGATGCTTACTGTAAGGCGGAGGCCTTGAGGATATGGTTCATCAGGCAGAACCAAGCCAAACTGAGAGTCGAGGAATACCATGATCTTCACGAGTACGTGCAGAGGACAGCTGATACTGCTAATGCCAGAGTTGACAAGGTTGTGATACGACTATCTTCATTCTATGGGTCGCAGAGACACATGTATCAATGCTACCAGGACTCGGTAGCTATCATGCGCCACTTTGACAGACCAGATATGTTCATAACATTTACTTGAAATCCGAAGTGGCCGGAGATTGTGCTGTCGCTGGAGGGCCACCAGCAGGCATGCCAACGTCCTGATGTTGTGTGTCGAGTATTCCGATGTAAACTCGATGCATTAATGGATGCTATCCACAGGATGCAGGTGTTTGGCAAGGTGGATGCCTACACCTACACCATCGAATTTCAGAAGCGGGGACTGCCCCACGCCCATATTCTGCTGATTTTTTCGAAAGGCGAAAAGTTGGCGATGGCAGAAAACGCCGATGCTGTTGTACGAGGAGACATTCTGGACGGAGAGGTGGAACCTGAGCTATACACTTTGGTGAAAACCCACATGCTGCATACCAAGTGCGGGCTCTCTGCACCCTGCCACAGGGATGGAGGTTGCAGGTTCCACTTCCCAAAGGCTTTTCGGGATAAGATCCTGCTCCACTACCGTGGGTTTGTCCTATAAAAAAGACCGGACAATGGCACATCTGCTACAATCGGCAACAATGTGTACGACAACAGGCACATCGTGCCTTACAGCCCATACCTGCTTTTGAAGTATCAGTGCCACACTAATGTTGAAGTGTGTTCCTCGTTTAAAGCCACCAAGTACCTCTACAAGTACATCCATAAAGAACATGACTCTGCAGTTCTGCAAAACGGAGACAGTGTCCACGACGAGATAACGTCTTACCTCGATTGCAGGTACGTGAGTTCACCAGAGGCTTGCTGGCATCTGTTATCATATAAAATGGCAGACTAGAACATTATTGTGTTCAGGCTCGGCATTCACCTTGAGGACAGACAACCAGTCTATATGGCCGACGATGATGTAGCTGGCGCATTGGAGAGGGCGAGTGAAAAGCACACGCACCTCACTGCATTCTTTCTTTACAACTCTGAGCACAAGTTGCATGCACACGGTAGTGGTGGCGGTGGGTGTGGGGCAAGTCTGTGTCCACTACACCTGACATATGCCCAGTATCCAAGTCACTTTTGTTGGCTCGAGAAGCAACACACCTGGAAGGCAAGAGAGAATGGTGGATTCAACACTATTTCTCGGGTTCATCAAGTAAGCCCTCAGGTCAACGAGGAGCTACTATGCCTTAGGTTGCTTCTGCACAATGTCAGAGGTCCCACCTCCTTCAAGGACCTCCGCACCGTGCGGCATACTGTTCACCCAACCTACAAATTGGCGTGTCTCGACCTGCTGCTGTTTGACAGAGATTACATATACCAGGTCACCATGCACGAGGCTGCGAGGTGGAGCATTCCCGGCCGCTTGAGAATTTTGTTCACCCACATTCTCATTCACTGCAACATAGCAGAACCACTGCTTATGTTTAACAACCTTAAACCATATCTGCTCGATGACACATCAGACGATGTCGAGGCTTCTGAAAACAGAGCACTCATCCACATTCATTTCAGGCTGGGTGTCTTCAACAAATCGCTCACCGATTTCGGGCTTCCCAGCCCCAATTTTTGCCGTGTGCACGACTTGCCACAATACCAACTTGAAACAGAACGCGACGAAGGTGAACGCATGCGTTCTNTAATTTTTGCCGTGTGCACGACTTGCCACAATACCAACTTGAAACAGAACGCGACGAAGGTGAACGCATGCGTTCTCTTCTGAATGAAGACCAGGCAGTTGCCTTCGGTGAGGTGATGGCTGCAGTTGCTGATGCTGATGGTGGTGGTGAACCCCGGTGCAGAGTTTTCTTCGTAGATGGCCCTGGAGGCTCGGGGAAGACATTCTTATGCAACTGCATCATACATTGCCTACGGNCAGAGTTTTCTTCGTAGATGGCCCTGGAGGCTCGGGGAAGACATTCTTATGCAACTGCATCATACATTGCCTACGGGCAGAAAACAAAGTTGTATGTCCCGTAGCATGGACAGGCATAGCGTCGATACTGCTGTCGGGAGAGAGCATGTCACATGCCCTATTCAAACTACCTGTGCCGGTTATGTAAGGCTCTGTGTGTGGAATCTCGGCGCAATNGAGAGCATGTCACATGCCCTATTCAAACTACCTGTGCCGGTTATGTAAGGCTCTGTGTGTGGAATCTCGGCGCAATCGCCAGAAGCCGAGCTGTTGAGGAGCTGCAGCCTCATTTTTTGGGACGAGGCGCCAACAGTTACGAAGGAGGCACTGCATTGTGTTGATAGACTCTTGCGGGACGTTACCCAGAACGATCCACCAAGTTCAGGGGGAAGGTGTTGCTTCTCGGAGGTGACTTCCGCCAAGTTCTACCTGTGGCCAGCCGCGGAGGCCGCGCAGACCAAGTTAATGCGTGCCTGAAGAACTCACCGCTGTGGCCGTATTTCAAACAACTGCACCTCAGGACCAACATGAGGGTCAATCAAGGCCAAGAGGAATTCCAGCAGTTCTTGCTGAGAATTGGCGAGGGGACACTTCCGCCTATCCCCGGCCTGCCTGAAGGATACGTCCAGCTTCCTGAGATATTGGTGCTTCCCCACAATGGTGACATCTGCAGCCATGTCTTCGGACATGAGGTGCTCACTGAGGAGGTATTGAATGGTTTCCAAGTGTTTCTACTATTGCTGTGCATTGACAGAGTGGTTGCTTTTGCTACATAAATTGTGTGTCTTTGTGATTGCAGGTCATAAGCGCGAGGGCGATCCTCTGCCCGTGGAATGAAGACGTTGATGACATAAACGCCACCATGGTGTCCCGCCTGGGAGGAGAAAGTAGAACATTCCTCAGCCAAGACCAGCTGGAGGACAGCGAAGGCGACACTATGAATGTCCCCTGTGAGTTTCTCAACTCGCTGACTGTGTCATCCTTACCGCCACATTCTCTCACACTCGCAGTTGGCTGCTGCATCATGCTGATTAGAAACCTCGACACTAAGCACGGTCTCTGCAACAGCACAAGGCTGTTGGTTGTCAACCTCTCAGAATATGTAATGGATGTAAAGATCATCACTGGGTCTTACAAGGGCGACAGGGCCTACATTCCCAGAATTAAATTGTCTTCTCCTGCTGACTTTCCTTTCTCATTCAATCGCAGACAATTTCCCGTCCGCTTGGCATTTGCCATGACAATTAACAAGAGCCAAGGTCAGACATTTGACCGAATTGGCATCTACCTCCCACATCCTGTGTTTAGCCACGGACAGCTGTACGTGGCGCTGTCCCGTGCCAAGAGTTTCGACTCTGTGTCGGTGCTGGCNGTGTTTAGCCACGGACAGCTGTACGTGGCGCTGTCCCGTGCCAAGAGTTTCGACTCTGTGTCGGTGCTGGCTAAACCATCATCAGCCATCGTCCTGCCAAAATATCTACAAAAGAAAACGTTCACTCTGAACGTCATGTACCCCGAAATTCTGGCTTAACCTATCCTGAAACAAAACCACCTTCTTCCTTCTTATGAATACAACCTTTCGCATCATTTTAACACAAGTTATTCTTCAAATTAAAAACCTCTCCTTTTGCCCGCCTGCTACAGGCAAATTAACAAGTACTTATCTTCTGCTATGACCTCCTCAGTGGCACACGATTTGCCGAAGACTTCGCCCTTCGCTCAAGTCCGTCGTCTCTTCTGTGTGCTGGCCAACGACATGTGGGAGAGTCCTCGGCAATGCAGCTTCATTGTCTACGATAGGTGGGTACATGTTACTTTCTCCATTTCTGCGACAGAACACACTCTCTTCTTACATCATGTACACAAAGTATTAAATGTTCACTTGCCCACTAACGAATACACATTACAACACTTGATTTATCACCTGTAATGCAGCCTGCATCACTATATGCTAGCATGATTCACATGCAGTGGTGTTGCCGGTCCCAAGCCCGGATAAATGCAGAGGGAAGGTGAAGCTAACGCGCCATGAGATGCGACATTAGCACACCATGGAGGTGTGGCAATGGTTTTAGCCCTCCATACGGTGAGTTCAGACGTGTTGCTGCTCATCTCAAAGTCCCTTTAGCCTCAAGGCTAAACAAATATCATACAAGTGTGTCGGTCTTGATACCGACACACGAAACAGACCCTAACGGATTACATTACCGAAAACGTTTTGTGGTTCTTTCCTGGGTCTGTAAGTTCAGTGTTGGGACGCGAGGCGTCTACAGATGACTCATACCCCGAGTCTGGCGTGTTGTACTCACCAGGCCAGTTACAATGCTGTCACCTGTTGGGACTCACGCCTGCTTTGGGACGGGCACTTATGTGATGCTGTGGTAGGTCATTACATGCTTTCAAACACACAACAAATTCCTACCAAGAGGTGAAGTCAGGCGTGGTTCCTGCTCACCCATGGAGGATATACAATGGTTTTAGCCCTCCAAATGTAGACAGATGTTGTTCCTGCAATACACTTAAAAAGGTGATGTCAGATGTGTTCCTGCTCACCTGTGGAGGAGTTTCGGCCCTCCCTAAGGTGAACTCAGATGTGGTTCATGCTCACCTTCACCCTTCATTAAGGTATGGGTGCATGTAGATGGATGTGGTGCCTGTTCTCAATCGTAAAATGTAGGCAACGTTGAGTGCATGTCGCAAAACAATGTCTTCTCCAAGGTAGAACCCAAGGCATTCATTGCCGAAAAATATATCTTTGTGACGAAACACATAGCAGTAACCGCGGCCGCTGTAGCCCACTGGGAAAAGATTAATACCATCCTCCTTCAAGAAAGTAAGGTGAACTCAGATGTGGTTCCTTCTCACCTTAACCCTTCAATAAGCCATGGACGCATGTAGACAGATGTGGTGCCTGTTCTCAATCGTAAAATGTAAGCTACTTTGAAGGCAAGTCGCAAAGTAATACCTTCTCCAAGGTACTACCGAAGGCATTCATTGCCTAAAATGTTTTCTTTGTGAGGAAGCACAAAGGAGTATCNATACCTTCTCCAAGGTACTACCGAAGGCATTCATTGCCTAAAATGTTTTCTTTGTGAGGAAGCACAAAGGAGTATCCGCGGCCGCTGTAGCCCACTGGGAAATGATTAATACCATCTCCCTCAAAGAATGTAGACAGAAGTGGTTCCTGTCCTACACTTATATTTAAAAACAAATGAGGTGAAGTCAGACGTGGTTCCTGTTCACTTACACCCTTCATTAAGGCATGGGTGCATGTAGACAGATATGGTTCCTGTCTTACATTTATACTGTTCGTGGTTGTTCTATCGTTACACATTGTCTTTGTAATAATTCCGGTCAGGTTGTTCGTGGTTGTTGTATCGTAAAAGTCGTTCGGGGATTGTTTCATCGTAAAAGTTGTTCGGGGTTGTTTCATCATAAAAGTTGTACATGGTTGTTTTATCACAAAAGTTATTCGGGGTTATTTCATCGTAAAAGTTGTTCGTGGTTGTTTCATCGTAAAAGTTGTTCGTTGTTGTTCTATCTTTACACATTGTCTTTGTTATCAGACACACAAGGAGAGAACACTACCACTGCAGCCCCCTAGGAAACCATTACACCACATGTCTATACTAACAACTCTACTCTTACAACAAAACAAATTGCACCCATTTACCTGCTTCACACAAGGACAGTGAACCCGCGGATTCCGCGGGCCAACCCCCTGGTAATTCTATAATAGAAAACAAACGAAAAATGTGAGAAATAGATGTGATGTGAAATCAACTGAGTCTAACAAAAATTTAACAAATAGAGATTATGAGACTAGAACTATAATTAATGAAGATTTTGTATTGCTTTATGAAGATAATAAAGTCATAGAATTGATTAAACCAATATATGGTAGATTTATTGTTTTATAATTTTGCAAATAATTGATGCATACATTTTACTATAATTTCTTAAAACGAAAATATGATGATAAAATAAAATTACTCGGAAGAGTTATANATTGATGCATACATTTTACTATAATTTCTTAAAACGAAAATATGATGATAAAATAAAATTACTCGGAAGAGTTATAGATTCTTTAATTATTGAAAGTGAGAGCGAAGTTTTTATGAAGGTATAAAAAATAACATAGAATATTTTGTACATTTGATTATAAAATTTACTGGATGCCAAAAGTTAATAAAAGCCCTCCGTGATACGATGNCATAGAATATTTTGTACATTTGATTATAAAATTTACTGGATGCCAAAAGTTAATAAAAGCCCTCCGTGATACGATGGTTCGTAAACAATCTAATTCCGAAATCCAGATGAATATTTAGGAGTTCCAAATCGAAAATTTATTGGACTTAGATAAAAAATTTGTTAAGGAATTAAAATATCTAAAATCGTTTAATGAATAGCAAAACAACAACCGAATCAGTTTACGGAATTTTTTTCAAAAGATTTACAATTATATACAGTTGAATTAAAGAAAACAGCATTATCACTATAAGATGATAAAACACATTATCATATGAATATGATAAACGCGACCTAAAAAAAATAAACTGCAAATAAGATTTCTTAAAGGTAAAAATAAAAGCAAATCGGAACCATGTTCCTAATTTAATTCATAATCCCATCCTCACAACAATTTAAATAATTATTATCTTCTTTAAAATGAGCTAATTAAATAAATAGATTTTCATCTATATTAATTGTTTTAATAGTTTTGAAATTAACAATATCACTATAAATAAATTTTTCACTTTTATAAATAATAAACTAAGATTCCAAATATTAAATAAGTCCCTCCATTTAATAAAAAAAAATGTATAAAGAATTTTAATGTCCTACAACTNCTAAGATTCCAAATATTAAATAAGTCCCTCCATTTAATAAAAAAAAATGTATAAAGAATTTTAATGTCCTACAACTTTAAAATAACGCCGATATTAGAAACACCGAAAACAATTAAGTTTCCATTTTCGACTCTTATTTCTGAAACAATATGATTAAACTTTGATTATTAATCTTATAAAATAATGGATATTATGGTTTGTAAACAATCGAATCACGAAATCAAAACATTGTTTTTGGTTCAAAGCTACCAGCATCATATTTAATATAATGTCATAAGCCAAATTACAATAAACATTTATAATCTTGCAAAAATTAACATTTTGAATTTTTGTACCATATTAATTTTTAATTATATTATCTCTTTCAAAACCTAAAAATATCTGACAATCGATCACCAAATTTAATATCATTTTCATTCTAAATATTTATTCTATTTGTTAAATTATTTGTTTCTAAAACAATATTATCTGTTTTACAAAATTCATATCAATTTAGAGTAATTTTTTAATTATTCAATATCATATTAGCCATTCGGAATAATAAATTATTTGTTTTGATCAAAAACTGTGATAGCCCTATTATTAATATTTGATGTTGAAGTATGTTATATGAAATCTGATCAAAGCAACTGAATGTTCATTATCAAGAATNCCTATTATTAATATTTGATGTTGAAGTATGTTATATGAAATCTGATCAAAGCAACTGAATGTTCATTATCAAGAATATTGTAATGACGTTATTTAGATACTATGGAATTATTACTTGTTAAATTCAAAACCTTATTAATTTAAATACAAACTATTTATTTATTAAATTACCATTGATTGGGGAGTTGGTGTTTTAATTAACGAAGAAAACCAAAAAAATAAAAAGAATGGTGAATGTTTACCAGATAATATTCGAGAATTAATAGCTGGTTCACGCAATTGTGTAAAAATTAATATAATGATTAATATTATTTACGAAACTTTCTGGTTAAAAAGTAATAAATNGGTTCACGCAATTGTGTAAAAATTAATATAATGATTAATATTATTTACGAAACTTTCTGGTTAAAAAGTAATAAATTATATACATTAGTTCAAAAAGTTTAAATCAATAAAAATGTTTTTGGTATATATATATTTATATATATCTATATGTNTTATATACATTAGTTCAAAAAGTTTAAATCAATAAAAATGTTTTTGGTATATATATATTTATATATATCTATATGTATGTATTTATATACCGAAAACATTATATATATAAAACAATCGAAAAAATTAAAAATATATTGGATATTTTAAAAATAAGTGTAATGAAACTAATTTTTTGATAATATGAACAAAATGTCTTTAGTTATATTCAACTATGTATTTTTAGATTACCAAAATAGAGTTCGGGAATATTTTACTTGTGGAAGACATAACAATATTGATTGTTTTTATTTAGGTCAAACATATTCGAAAGTTCCAAAACAATTAATAAGAGATAATGCAAAATATTATGCATATTTAGGCAAAGTGGTACTAATTTAAAACACACATAAGGAATATGTTAGTGGATATGTCTTCTGACAATTTTAAAGAAATTATGCTGAATACTGTAATAAATAATTTTAATTCGTGACTANGTTAGTGGATATGTCTTCTGACAATTTTAAAGAAATTATGCTGAATACTGTAATAAATAATTTTAATTCGTGACTACATATATATATGAACTGAAAAAATAGTGAAGGCAATTATAGAAATCAGATTAAGGATTTGATAATGGTTTGAGGGTATCCGAAAAATATACCCTCTGAATATTTAAATAACTATGTTTATTAATAGTTAATAATTTTTTGGGTAAAAATAATATATTTTATATTCATTCCAGTAATTTTAATAATAAATACGTTTTCTTTCAAATAAAAACTAAACATTATGTGTCTTCAATTAATTAAATGCAAATGAGTTTTTAAATATTGATGATGAAAACCTATTATCAAAAATTTATCAAACAACACATATGAATGCATTAAAGTACACTGAGGCGACAAAAGTCATGGGATATCTCCTAATATCGTGTCGGGCCTCCTTTTGCCCGGCGAAGTGCAGCAACTCGACGTAGCATGGACTCAACGAGTCGTTGGAAATTCCTGGCAGAAGTATTGAGCCATGCTGCCTCTATAGACGTTCATAATTGCGAAAGTGTTGCCGTTGCAGGAATTTGTGCACGAACTGACTTCTCGATTATGTTCCAAAAATGTTCGATAGGATTCATGTCGGGCGATCTTGGTGGCCAAATCATTTGCTGGAATTGTCCAGAATGTTCTTCAAACCAATCGCAAACAGTTGTGGCCCGGTGACATGGCGCATTGTCATCTATAAAAATTCCATCGTTGTTTGGGTACATGAAGTCCATGAATGGCTGCTAGTGGTTTCCAAGTAGCTGAACATAATCCTTTCCAGTCAATGATCGGTTCAGTTGGACCATTTCATTGTTAAAACAGCCCACACCATTATGGAGTCACCACCAGCTTTCACAGTTCCTTGTTGACAACTTGGGTCCATGGATTCGTGGGGTCTGCGCCACACTTGAACCCTACCATCAGCTCTTACCAACTGAAATCGGGACTCATCTGACCAAGACACGGTTTTCTAGTCATCTAGGGTCCAACCGATATGATCACGTGCCCAGGAGAGGCGCTGTAGGCGATGTCGTGCTGTTAGTAAAGGCACTTGAGTCGGTCTTCTGCTGGCATAGCCCAGTACAGCCAAAGTTCGCCGCACTGTCCTAACGGATACGTCCGTCGTACGTCCCACATTGATTCCTGCGGTTATTTCACGCAGTGTTGCTTGTCTGATAACACTGACCATTCTGCGCACACGTCGTTGGTCTCGGTCATTAAGTACAGACGGTCGGCCACTGCGTTGTCCATGGTGGGAGGTTATGCCTGAAATTAGGTATTCTCGGCACACTCTTGACACTGTGAATCTTGGAATGTTGAATTCCCTAACCTTTTCCGAAATGGAATGTCCCATGCGTCTAGCTCCAACTACCATTCCGCGTTCAAAGTCTGTTAATTCCCGTCGTACGGCCATAATCACGTCAGAAACCTTTTCACATGAATCACTTGACTACAAATGAAAGCCCAATCAATGCACTGCCCATTTATACATTTTGTATGCGATACTACTGCCATCTGTATATTTGGATATTGCTATCCCATGATTTTTGTCACCCCTGTGTATATCAGGAACGATATAACTTGAAAATGTGTGGTTTATTAGATGTGGATCATAAAAATAAATAAATAAGCAAGACGTATGAAATATGTACTTTGTGATCTTTCTTCAACTGCAACAAAATTGAATAAAATTATTATTAAATGGCATTTTGCATTGAGTAATAATACAATGATTAAAATAACAGGAAAAAATTTCCAAAGTATGGGAAAACAAACAAAACTNATTTTGCATTGAGTAATAATACAATGATTAAAATAACAGGAAAAAATTTCCAAAGTATGGGAAAACAAACAAAACTTAATTTTGTTCATGATAATAATTATGATACAGTTGTATCATTTAATCAAGGTATTCACAATTATAAAAATACAGTAACATGTCCACACAAATTAAAGATAATATATTAGGTCAAACGTATTTCTCACAAAACGAAATAGACATGTTGAAATTCATATAAATTAAACTTGAACAATTGTATAAAAAAAGATAATCAAGCACAAGATGATATATTTTTTAACATCATGCTTCAGAAGAAAATTTTTGTTTAATGTCTGTTTTGTTACATTACTTTGTTAGAATTGCAATATATACATTATTCAATTTCTGTCATGTATCCAACTTACGTTAAAAATATATTGAACCAAATCAAAATTATATCGAAATTAATCAATATATATGTTAGAACATTTAGAAATAATTTTCCAGTTCCTAGACTCACAGGTACTGAAATCTAATATTCAGCAGATTTTCGTGTTAACAAACATATAATCACTTTTATTATTGCCGATTAAAATGTTATATATTTTATAATAATTATTTTTCAATGAAATATCTAAAATATGATATGATGAATAATAAACAATTTATAATTACAGCTTGGTTTACATATTTACCGAAAAACTTTCATAATTTTCATATTTATCAAAGACCTTTGGGAGAAAAAGTTATGGCAATATATTATAAATAATATATTGCTGATAATTTAAAATTTGCTTTTAATTAAGGATTTCTTAGGCTTTTACCTTCTATCGGAATAAGTAATAATTACAAAATAAATTAAGTTTTCAATTCTTATAATTGCAAAACAAATTATATGAAAGTAGTTTTCAAAGAAAACAGCTAGGAATTATTAATGATAAATTTCCAAAATCACCAGACGATTTTGAATCTGGTTTTAGTTATATAGATAGTTTGTTATATTTTTTCGAAAATTATGCTTTTAATGAATGTAATAAATTTACTAATAAGTTAATTAGAGCTGGTAAAAGCAATATTTCTTTATCTGGTATGAAACATATACATATTATGAAGGTATATTAATAAAATAATATATATAATTAGGATTTATAAAATTTTTAATAAAACACTATTTATAAATATATTTAATTTTCTATGTTGGTGTCGGCCCCTAAAAAAGTATTTTAATTTTTGTTTCTAAAAGTTATTAGTAATATATTTAATGTGGTATGACCAGTTTTCATATAATTAAAACATTTATCGGTATAACTATATCTAAAATATTTTTATCAACTATTAAAATGATATTCCAAAACAATTTAAGGCATTAATATTTTCAAGTGTAATTTTAAATATACAGATACAATATAACATTTTAAATAATATTTCGATGTTAAATTTAAGAAATATATATATATTAAAGCATAAATTAAAAAATTAAATTTGAAATTCATAGGCATCCTCTACAAAATAATGTTACAAATTAAATTTACAAATAAATGCTTACACATGTCAATTCAGCAATGTATACTCGCGGGACACTGAATGTTTTAATGATATGGAATGCTTTAATTATATGTAAAGTGGTCCAAGTTACTTCCAATACAAACTGCTTATAATCTTAAGTTATTTTAAACTGTAAACTAAAATATTTCTCTCTAAATGTTAAGTTCTGTTTCTTCTATTCATTCACACCTATATTGTTCAGTGTTGGCATGTTTAATTTGCGTGTCAATGTACTTCAAAAACACAAATTAATTGTTTTAAAAACAGTGTTCATCAATTATGTGTATTTAGTGCAAGCATTCTAGCTCTACAGCCGGCCAGTGAGCCAGTGACGTCATGCACGAGGCAAGCAAAAACACTTTGCTCGCTGGCGCCTATAGGCTGTTCACGATAAAGTTAGCACTTTCGAGGTCCTAGTTACTTTTTCCTTTCAGCAATTTTTTTTATCATTTAAACATTTTTAAAATAAATATTGCTATGTAAGTAACAAACACAGTTTGTACATTCCACCACACTCGGAAGTTAATGTATAAGGCTAAAATAAAACATNTGCTATGTAAGTAACAAACACAGTTTGTACATTCCACCACACTCGGAAGTTAATGTATAAGGCTAAAATAAAACATATTTATTGATATATATAATGAGAGGGCTTTCAAAAGTGCTCATTTTACCGTGAATAGCCTATACCTCCTATAATTCTAGTGCCATTATATTAGATAGGAATCTACATCCGCGGACAATGGTGGGTGGTGGACCTCGAAGCCGTTCGCCACCTTGGATGGTATCACATGCATGGTTACTATCTTGGGCGACCATCTTTAATGTCCTTGATTTATGCCCACTATATTGTTCCAACAGCCATGTTTTTTTTAAAGTTTGTAATTAGAGTCTATCGTCTGATGTAAGCAATCATCTTGTAGTCATCTACCAGAAGGCTCTGCTATTGGTGGCCATATTTGTTTCAGATGTCTTCTGCTAGTGTGTGCCGTTGGTGACAGCCAAATTTGTTTACGATGACCCCTACCAGAGTGTGCAGGTGTCGCATAAGTTAGTGTATATATTTACTTATTTTCAGCCCTGAATTTAACAACGAAGTGTAATTTGTCATAATTTATATTGGCAAATGTATTTTAATGTAACTTTCAAAAAATCCTTTACAGTGGAGGAATCTCGAGAATCTGGACCTTTCGTTGGTAGGCACATGCCTTAGCCAACTGAGGCATCGAGACACGTGGCAATGCTAATGTTCNAGAATCTGGACCTTTCGTTGGTAGGCACATGCCTTAGCCAACTGAGGCATCGAGACACGTGGCAATGCTAATGTTCCAATGAGGTATATAACAAATTCTAACAATCAGTATTAGTACTGTAATTTAAAACATTTAATAAATCGATATTTTTTTAAATCTTAAAAATTGTCTCTTTTTAGAAATTATTATTTTTTAATTATTAGTGATATAGAAAAAAACAGTACTACAGAATTCAAACAAACATTTAATTTTTAATAATGTGATACAATGGATTTATTAAATCGATATTTTTATTAAATAATTTATATTCGCCTAATTTCTGAAATATTGTNTAATGTGATACAATGGATTTATTAAATCGATATTTTTATTAAATAATTTATATTCGCCTAATTTCTGAAATATTGTTTGTACCAATAAGTGAAATCGAATGTACATGACATCACTACGCTCTACACCACCCTCATCTCTACCCTCCACACCCTTCGTTAACACCCTCCTCTACTAAATTCCCCTCATCTACACTCCCTTCACCCCACTCTCCATTCAAAAATTCCCTCGTCACCCCTTCCTGTATCACCCGAAGTTGCATCTAATTCACCCCTCTCCCTCTACCATTTTACCCGACGCACCCTCCAACCTTTCCCCACTCTACAGCTTGCCACCCCGAACCCGAAAACTGCATCGATGACTCCAGTTCGCACATTTGTTAGATATTAGTATGAAGAATAGAAAATACATGCTTCGTCTTGGATTTGGTGTGACAAAAATAAAACTGTTTTTATTTGAATTTAATTGTATTAGATGTTTGGAAAAAATTAAAGAAATGGGAATACTGGGTAACATACGGAACATGTATTTTTAAGTCAAATTCGAATTATAATTTTGCAAGGGTGTAAAATGTACTCTTTACCTTAATAAATGTGAAAATCGAAAAAAAAAANATTTTGCATTGAGTAATAATACAATGATTAAAATAACAGGAAAAAATTTCCAAAGTATGGGAAAACAAACAAAACTAAATTTTGTTCATGATAATAATTATGATACAGTTGTATCATTTAATCAAGGTATTCACAAATATAAAAATACAGTAACATGTCCACACAAATTAAAGATAATATATTAGGTCAAACGTATTTCTCACAAAACAAAATAGACATGTTGAAATTCATATAAATTAAACTTGAACAATTGTATAAAAAAAGATAATCAAGCACCAGATGATATATTTTTTAACATCATGCTTCAGAAGAAAATTTTTGTTTAATGTCTGTTTTGTTACATTACTTTGTTAGAATTGCAATATATACATTATTCAATTTCTGTCATGTATCCAACTTACGTTAAAAACATATTGAACCAAATCAAATTTATATCGAAAATAATCAATATATATATTAGAACATTTAGAAATAATTTTCCAGTTCCTAGACTCACAGGTACTGAAATCTAATATTCAGCAGATTTTCGTGTNTTAGAACATTTAGAAATAATTTTCCAGTTCCTAGACTCACAGGTACTGAAATCTAATATTCAGCAGATTTTCGTGTTAACAAACATATAATCACTTTTATTATTGCCGATTAAAATGTTATATATTTTATAATAATTATTTTTCAATGAAATATCTAAAATATGATATGATGAATAATAAACAATTTATAATTACAGCTTGGTTTACATATTTACCGAAAAACTTTCATAATTTTCATATTTATCAAAGACCTTTGGGAGAAAAAGTTATGGCAATATATTATAAATAATATATTGCTGATAATTTAAAATTTGCTTTTAATTAAGGATTTCTTAGGCTTTTACCTTCTATCGGAATAAGTAATAATTACAAAATAAATTAAGTTTTCAATTCTTATAATTGCAAAACAAATTATATGAAAGTAGTTTTCAAAGAAAACAGCTAGGAATTATAAATGATAAATTTCCAAAATCACCAGACGATTTTGAATCTGGTTTTAGTTATATAGATAGTTTGTTATATTTTTTCGAAAATTATGCTTTTAATGAATGTAATNCGATTTTGAATCTGGTTTTAGTTATATAGATAGTTTGTTATATTTTTTCGAAAATTATGCTTTTAATGAATGTAATTAATTTACTAATAAGTTAATTAGAGCTGGTAAAAGCAATATTTCTTTATCTGGTATGAAACATATGCATATTATGAAGGTATATTAATAAAATAATATATATAATTAGGATTTATAAAATTTTTAATAAAACACTATTTATAAATATATTTAATTTTCTATGTTGGTGTCGGCCCCTAAAAAAGTATTTTAATTTTTGTTTCTAAAAGTTATTAGTAATATATTTAATGTGGTATGACCAGTTTTCATATAATTAAAACATTTATCGGTATAACTATATCTAAAATATTTTTATCAACTATTAAAATGATATTCCAAAACAATTTAAAGCATTAATATTTTCAAGTGTAGTTTTAAATATACAGATACAATATAACATTTTAAATAATATTTCGATGTTAAATTTAAGAAATATATATATATATTAAAGCATAAATTAAAAAATTAAATTTGAAATTCATAGACATCCTCTACAAAATAATGTTACAAATTAAATTTACAAATAAATGCTTACACATGTCAATTCAGCAATGTATACTCGCGGGACACTGAATGTTTTAATGATATGGAATGTTTTAATTATATGTAAAGTGGTCCAAGTTACTTCCAATACAAACTGCTTATAATCTTAAGTTATTTTAAACTGTAAACTAAAATATTTCTCTCTAAATGTTAAGTTCTGTTTCTTCTATTCATTCACACCTATATTGTTCAGTGTTGGCATGTTTAATTTGCGTGTCAATGTACTTCAAAAACACAAATTAATTGTTTTAAAAACAGTGTTCATCAATTATGTGTATTTAGTGCAAGCATTCTAGCTCTACAGCCGGCCAGTGAGCCAGTGACGTCATGCACGAGGCAAGCAAAAACACTTTGCTCGCTGGCGCCTATAGGCTGTTCACGATAAAGTTAGCACTTTCGAGGTCCTAGTTACTTTTTCCTTTCAGCAATTTTTTTTTTCATTTAACCATTTTTAAAATAAATATCGCTATGTAAGTAACAAACACAGTTTGTACATTCCACCACACTCGGAAGTTAATGTATAAGGCTAAAATAAAACATATTTATTGATATATTTATAATGAGAGGGCTTTCAAAAGTGCTCATTTTACCGTGAATAGCCTATACCTCCTATAATTCTAGTGCCATTATATTAGATAGGAATCTACATCCGAGGACAATGGTGGATGGTGGACCTCGAAGCCGTTCGCCACCTTGGATGGTATCACATGCATGGTTACTATCTTGGGCGACCATCTTTAATGTCCTTGATTTATGCCCACTATATTGTTCCAACAGCCATGTTTTTTTTAAAGTTTGTAATTAGAGTCTATCGTCTGATGTAAGCAATCATCTTGTAGTCATCTACCAGAAGGCTCTGCTATTGGTGGCCATATTTGTTTCAGATGTCTTCTGCTAGTGTGTGCCGTTGGTGACAGCCAAATTTGTTTACGATGACCCCTACCAGAGTGTGCAGGTGTCGCATAAGTTAGTGTATATATTTACTTATTTTCAGCCCTGAATTTAACAACGAAGTGTAATTTGTCATAATTTATATTGGCAAATGTATTTTAATGTAACTTTCAAAAAATCCTTTACAGTGGAGGAATCTCGAGAATCTGGACCTTTCGTTGGTAGGCACATGCCTTAGCCAACTGAGGCATCGAGACACGTGGCAATGCTAATGTTCAAATGAGGTATATAACAAATTCTAAAAATCAGTATTAGTACTGTAATTTAAAACATTTAATAAATCGATATTTTTTTAAATCTTAAAAATCGTCTCTTTTTAGAAATTATTATTTTTTAATTATTAGTGATATAGAAAAAAACAGTACTACAGAACTCAAACAAACATTTAATTTTTAGTAATGTGATACAATGGATTTATTAAATCGATATTTTTATTAAATAATTTATATTCGCCTAATTTCTGAAATATTGTTTGTACCAATAAGTGAAATCGAATGTACATGACATCACTACGCTCTACACCACCCTCATCTCTACCCTCCACACCCTTCGTTAACACCCTCCTCAACTAAATTCCCCTCATCTACACTCCCTTCACCCCACTCTCCATTCAAAAATTCCCTCGTCACCCCTTCCTGTATCACCCGAAGTTGCATCTAATTCACCCCTCTCCCTCTACCATTTTACCCGACGCACCCTCCAACCTTTCCCCACTCTACAGCTTGCCACCCCGAACCCGAAAACTGCATCGATGACTCCAGTTCGCACATTTGTTAGATATTAGTATGAAGAATAGAAAATACATGCTTCGTCTTGGATTTGGTGTGACAAAAATAAAACTGTTTTTATTTGAATTTAATTGTATTAGATGTTTGGAAAAAATTAAAGAAATGGGAATACTGGGTAACATACGGAACATGTATTTTTAAGTCAAATTCGAATTATAATTTTGCAAGGGTGTAAAATGTACTCTTTACCTTAATAAATGTGAAAATCGAAAAAAAAAACATGATTTAGGAAGTGCAGCACGACAAACTTTAATGAAGCCCTGCGGAAAATGTGAACTGGCGTTCTTCTTCTCTCTTACACACACCACCCCTCTCTTCTCTACCATTTGCCTCTTCTCCTTCCAGCCAATAGCAAGCAAGTCNTCTTCTCTCTTACACACACCACCCCTCTCTTCTCTACCATTTGCCTCTTCTCCTTCCAGCCAATAGCAAGCAAGTCGCCTTATATACTGCCTGTGCATATATTCGCGTCAGTTGTAAAGTGGTGCTAACAGTTGTAGCAACTTGTGTTTAGTGGTTTTCCATGCAGTTTCGTGTCATGTGCATTTACCAGCAAGTTGTAACTACTACCGCCATTGCATGTTGTAACGTGACTTGCAATATTCATATTTGTTGTCTTTACTAGATCAGCAGCTGTTTGTCATTAACTTGTGTTTGTGTGCACCGGGACTTTTATTTACGTATTGTAATATTTGCAATGTCTGAAAAACGCAAAAGCAATAGACCTGTACACAGCGAAACTAGTAATTGTTGGAAGCGTAATTCAGTTTTGCGATAAAGAAAAAGAGGTGGTAATGTGACGATTCATATTCAGTGTGTAACAAAACGTGCTTCAGCTGCAATTGGGAAATCAAAGGCATTTATTAAAATAACTCGTGAAGAGAGCAGTATAGCGTCTAGCAGCAGGACAAAACTGTCAACTCCTGGTAAGAATCGGAAAACTGCAGACAGAGGAATTCAGTTGTATTCTTTTGATGCTGGAGTGGTGCGAAGAAAAGTGCAAGAGTTTTACATGCTAAAAAAAAAACAATACCCAAACTAAAAAACTTGCGAGCAGTGTTGGCAAAATAAATTAATTTCAGAGGTAATAGGGAATCTTTGCGAAAATTAATCAAAGCACTGGGGTTCAAGTTCAAAAATGTAAAATAAGCATTTATTCTTAATGGAACGAAACGAGATCGTCGCGTGGCGAGCGAAATACCTACGACCTATAAGGGAAAATTATAGACAAGGTGAAAGTAAACTACCTGTAATATATCTTGATGAGACATGGATTCATCCGAATTACACTGTCAACAAGTGTTGGTAGCATGATGAAGTAGCATGAGTGTAAAAACAAACATCCAGGCCAGCGATGGATTATAGTTCACGCAGGTAGGGAAAATAGCTTCAATGAGGGAGCAAAGTTAATTTTGAAAGCTAAAGCTAAAAGACGAGACTATAATGATGAAATGAATAGCAAAAAATTTATGAAATGATGCGAAACACAACTGCTACCCAACGTTCCATCTCAAAGCGTTGTTGTTCTTTATAATGCTTCATACAATAACATGCGTGAGAACAAGTAATTATGTCTTCCACTATTACCACAATGAGATATTGGCTGATAAATAACAACATTGTTTTTTCTGCCGACGAGAGAAAATCCGAGCTGCTTGTAAAAGTTCTGTTCCATCAGCAACCTCCCATTTATACCGTCTACCGTCTATAAACTGATATCGTCCCAAGGACACACAGTTATCCGATTACCGCCATACAATTGTGACCTAAACCCAATAAGAGTACATCTGGAGCATGGTAAAATCTTACGTTACTAACAAAAATGTTAACGTTGCAAACTCGGACATTCTGCTGTTGACTCATTCAGCAATAAACAGTATTTCACTAGCATACTTAAAAAAAAATACTGTCATGCAAAAAAAAAATAGAAAATTATTATTGGGTAAATTATGAACTGATGGAGGAGGAGATTCCTCAAGTTTTGGTGAACCTACAAAATAATAACAGCAGTAGCAGCAGCAGTAGCGACAGTGACAGCACAAGTGACGTTACTGAAGCCAAACGCACATACGATGGCAACATTTCTCGAGTGGAGGAGGTGATGCAAGGTACGTTTCTAGCATTGTTGCGCCTTAACAGTTATTAGTCAAGAAATAAAATGGTTCCTGTAAGTAATATTTTACATTAATTTATATACTGTTCCTTTGGCTTAGTAAACTGCGCGTCTTTCCCGGCTGGTACTGACGGTCTCTTGCATTTTGAATTAAGTGTACGGGGAGTGCCTTCCCGCCTGTATACTCATACCTCTCCTGCACTTTCACGAGGCGACCTTGCATCAAGAGCGCTCTTACCACCTCCACCCAAGGCTAACTTGATTTTGCCGCACAGTACATAGTTTTGAAACCTCGAACTTTTGAATACCAGGCACACACTATGAACACTAGACCATGCCAAAAGTATTAAGTCAGATAGTTTGCATGTGGTATAGAAAGCTTCCTGACTCAATTCGGCACATTTCTTCGTACGAATACTTCCTTATTTATATATTTAAAATATTTATATTTTTTTTGTAAATTGTTTATATTTTAATTATTGTTTTTACGAGACATTTATATCTCAGGATATGTTTACAATCACAATTATTTTCAAGAACTATTCTGATTACGAAGTTATGTTTATTAATACAATTAATGTTAAATATCAGTTTAGTTTAAATTTACCTCATTAAGCATTTTAAGAAGCTAAATTCATAAGTATAGCAAGTGACATAACGTAGAATTCGTATTTTCAAGGCAGATCCGAATATGACATCACACAATGTGATTGTTTCTCCGTCCAATTCCATATTGAGTTTTATAGTTATATGTTTGCAATTAAGATACTGTTTAACTAACTATGCCGAGTTTTGTGACGAAACTAAGCCTTGAACATTGTGTTGTGACCGAATTTCCTCAAGTTGTATTGTAGGACTCCAATATCTACGATTCTTTACAAGCATAGTTGCTCATAATTTACGAACCGTCAAGTTTAATCCCTTGAAATTCAGTATGTATACATAATTTTCCTCCCCAAGAATGTATGCCACGTTATACGCCAAGTCTTTTTATAGGTATAGTTGGCCATAACTTGTGAACTTGTGAACTTGTGTACATAGGCACAACTCCCGACCCCGAGAATATAGGTGTGACATATTAAGCATTATGACAATTTATAAGCAAAGTAGGAAATGATTTTCTAACCATTTGGGTTAAGTCCTTGAAATTCAGTACATAGGAATTTATCCTGACACCGAAGTAGAATGATTATCTCCGTCCTAGGACAGTGTATTTTAAATGGGACAAAAAACTAGCACCTGTCACCGGCGCCAGCCGGCCGCCATGTTGTGATGTCACCCAACCGCAATATTGGATCTGGGTGAACTTGATATTGACCCATGACCATAACCCAGTGCCAGTGACGTTGAATGACCTTGAAACAAAAAAAATAGAAAAAAATTGCAGACAAATTATAAAATCCCAAAAAATTTGACAAAAAACAGAAAAATTTCAAAAAAATTACAAACAAAAAATATTTAAAGATGTACATGTAGGAGGTTGTGGGTTCGATGACAGGTGGATCGACTAAGCTCCCTACATGACTGGCCCTCGCCAGAACGACCAGTGTCCATCTCATCAACCATGTTAGATGTTGATGACCTTGACTTGATCCTTCGACCTTGACATTGGATGAACTTGAAGCCAAAATATTCTTAAAAAAACCCCCAAAAAAGGGCAAAAATTAAAAAAATATAAAAACCTAGGAAAAAATTATATCGATGACTTTGACAACCATGTTAGATACCAGTNCAGCCGGCCGCCATGTTGTGATGTCACCCAACCGCAATATTGGATCTGGGTGAACTTGATATTGACCCATGACCATGACCCAGTGCCAGTGACGTTGAATGACCTTGAAACAAAAAAAATAGAAAAAAATTGCAGACAAATTATAAAATCCCAAAAAATTTGACAAAAAACAGAAAAATTTCAAAAAAATTACAAACAAAAAATATTTAAATATGTACATGTAGGAGGTTGTGGGTTCGATGACAGGTGGATCGACTAAGCTCCCTACATGACTGGCCCTCGCCAGATCGACCAGTGTCCATCTCATCAACCATGTTAGATGTTGATGACCTTGACTTTATCCTTCGACCTTGACATTGGATGAACTTGAAGCCAAAAAATTCTAAAAAAACCCCCCAAAAATGGCAAAAATTAAAAAAATATAAAAACCTAGGAAAAAATTATATCGATGACTTTGACAACCATGTTAGATACCAGTGACCTTGACCCCAATGACCTTGAAAAAACTCGAGAAAAATTGTACAAATATAATCAATTTGTAATAGTCGGCTAACATATTACGTTACTGACTACGAACCCAATGTTGGATGTCGGTAACCTTGACCTTTACCTTTTACCTTGACCTTGGATGGCCCTGAGCCCAGGCCAGGTATGGACCCTGAAATGCTTCGTAAGGTATACCTCTCCTTTGAAACACACAGTACTTACAGAGATAAAAAAAATAACTTCCTGTCTGCCACCGTAATAATGTATCCTAACTGCCAAAGTGTGCTACAGATGTAGTTTCATTGACGAAATAAATTTAGGGGTAGTACGCTTTGACTGTTGTTACTCATACAAACTGCAGCTACCCTAGGCTGTCTCCGAATTCGCCTGAAGAACATACTTATGCATACCTATCTCCGGAAGTGATATAAGTGCTGTCTGAATTGCAAGTAAACGAAGATGCATATTTTTCGCTTACTTGCTGTATATGTGCCGCCATTTTGAGAACCAATGCGTTGGTTACAATTGATTTTTGAAATAATAACTTTATTTAAATACTAATAGGGAAACATTAATACTTCGTAGGCATATAATTTTTAACTGAGTTAATAATTATCGCAAGGTACACCTTAAAAAAATCCTAAAAAATAAANTGTCGCAAGGTACACCTTAAAAAAATCCTAAAAAATAAATTCGCATTAGTCCTATGTTCATAACCTACAAAAGCTAAGGCAAAACAAGGAATCAAAATTGCAAACTCACGTATAATCAGAAAGACAATAAATGTAATGTAAATCAAATTGAAATATTATTTAATATTTTATTTATCTTTCGGCAATGATCAAGTTATTCGTCGGAGTACATGTTCATTAAAAGTGATTNTAATAACTTTATTTAAATACTAATAGGGAAACATTAATACTTCGTAGGCATATAATTTTTAACTGAGTTAATAATTATCGCAAGGTACACCTTAAAAAAATCCTAAAAAATAAATTCGCATTAGTCCTATGTTCATAACCTACAAAAGCTAAGGCAAAACAAGGAATCAAAATTGCAAACTCACGTATAATCAGCAAGACAATAAATGTAATGTAAATCAAATTGAATTATTATTTAATATTTTATTTATCTTTCGGCAATGATCAAGTTATTCGTCGGAGTACATGTTCATTAAAAGTGATTNATATTATTTAATATTTTATTTATCTTTCGGCAATGATCAAGTTATTCGTCGGAGTACATGTTCATTAAAAGTGATTAGCTGGCTAATAACGGTTGCCGAAGCCAACTAGACTGCCCGTCCGAATTAATTAAATTTGGCGCCGAGGGCAAGTAAAGTATGCAAGGATGCAAGTACACCAGTATATACCTGAATTCGGACACATTCTCAACCATAGAAACCAGGGAGAGAGCTGGCACAATGGGTGGGTGGCTCTCTCTAACCAAACAAGCTGAAATACCTTTCACATACCGGTCACCACTGACTCGAGAGAAGAAACACGCAAGTCAAAAGTACGCTTTTTACGAACTATTCTCTGCTTTACCGACTATTCGCGGATTTAGATTCGCCAGAGCGCAGCACTACATTTGTAAAATTGAGAGGAAATACGTCATAAACAAACCGCTTGGAAGCTGTGTGGTATAGTGAATTCAACATCATTGTTTGAAGAATTGTGTTAATATCAAAACAGCATGCATGTTTGAGCTTGCAGTATATATGCATGAAATCATGGAGTATGCAGGTGATTTTAGGTATCCATTTAATTGAAGGCTCGGAAATATTAAATGTGAAATATGGACTGCGGTGTTGCGTCTCGTAACTGCATTGTTAAAAATATAGACAGCATTCTGGCTTCAGACCACAATTTTGGATGGACCTCGTCATCAAAATCATTATTTTCTTGTATTGAGAGGAACCTAGAAATTATATATTGTGGTTGCTCACGTAAAGCAGGTTAGGGTAAATGTAAACATATCGTCGATGTTGCCCTTACACGTGTTTCTGAACAGGCGAGTTTCATTAATTATCTTACGTTCGCAGTACAAGTGTTGACATACTGAGAAAACCCCAGATCGTGAAATTTATTTACAATAAGCAACCTTATAAATAACATTTCAAGTCTATCAGGTATTAATTGCTGTCGTTTGCAAGTGTCCCAGAACATGGAAAATAATCATCCTGCAGACTTCAGACGCTTACATTTAAGAAATATTGTTTTTACTACAATTTTTTAATATGAAGATCTCAATTCAAAGTTAGAATGCTGAAGTCATTGCTACGAAAGCCTGAGGGAATGTTGANGTCGTCAATCTGTCATGAGAATTTTGCTTGGCTAAATTTCATGTGATGTGTAAATTTAAGACCAGTAGTGTATACATAACGTTCGGAAATTAAACGCCCAAACTGTGGGAGGTGATTCCTTATGAATAATAAAGTTCTTCCTAAACTGAATATTAAGGGAGATATGAGCTTTTGAAAAGTGGGGTTTGAAAACGTATTTTTACTGAATGCCTTGTACTTTCTGCAAGTGGTAGGGATGGCGGCAATTTACCCACAGTACGTCCAACATGGCTGAATGGGACATGCCTATTTGACGTGCTATGGAGTGTGTTCTAGTGGAGGGCATGTCGTTGATGTGCTGACGTATAACTTCTTCAAGCCGAACAGTGCGCACAGACTGAGGCATTTGGCAAAAATTCGTTTTCAAAACCCAATTTTCATAGGCTCCTATGTCCTTTAATGTTCTGTTAAGGTATATGGTGTGCTGGATATTACCGACTTTATTTTTCATGAGGAATTGCCTCCTATAATTTGAGCGTTTAATTTCCGAAAATTGTATATTTGGGGCTTTTGGCACAGGTTTCAGGGATTGGATTGGGATCCGTCCGCCTTCTTGGTTGACGTCACAGATGTGGCCGGTGGCCTGAGACGGCCATGTTATCGACAAAATTACAGGTTTCACCCCAAATATTACTTTCTAAATTAATAAATAACCAAAAAATCACTTTTTCCACCAAAAAATGGAAAAATTAGGAAATTGGATCTGAAGCTCCTCGAAGCAAGAGCTGAAAAATCCTCAGGCGAGCAGAAGGATTCCAGGCTCTTAGCAGAATGAGTCACTTAATCCTCAGAGCAGTAGAGGAGGATTCGCGACTCCGAGCCTGGTCCAGCGGGCCGAGGAGGATCGGCAGACATGGCCCCCTCCCCCGACCATCATCCGGCCCCTACTATGTCCACCCATCCGTCTCACCACACCCCACTTCCCCGTCACCATACCGCCACACCACCTAACAATTATTATAAAAATAGCAAAAATTTTTTTTAACAAATCGGAGAATATATCATGTTACCCATCCCCGAACTCAACCCACCACCATCATCTCCCCCTTCTCCACCCTCCACCTCATGGCAATTATTATAAAATAATCGCTAGAAATCTATGCACCACGAAACTGAATGAGAATTGTATTTATTCTTACTTAACATAGCAATTATAAAGTGAAAAGTGTTATATCTTCCAGGAAACTATCCTATTGTAATATTGTTTTAGTCTTTAATTTTTCAGTGTGCCTTATGAAAACCACTGCCTCTAATAACATTTGTACTGTAATTTTAAGGTACATTAATAAAACCCACCTGTTCAGATACATGAGCTCGCCAACAATATGTTTACATTTACCCGAATCTGCTCTCCAGGAACAGCTCCAACAAATACTTTTCAGGTTTGTCTCCTGTGTTAGTACCATATTAATTTCATGAGGAGGTCCATCAAACTTTGCAGTTTGAAGCTAGAGTGCCATAATATTTGAAATATTGCTATTACGAGATGCAACACCACATTCTGTTAAATTTTTATCTTTACCCTTTCTGAGTCCTCACTAAATAATCCGTAAGATTTCCTTAATACTCCATGATCTGGTGCATTACTACTACAGACTCATTGTTCGTGAAAATTGCAACACCCGGAATGAATGGCCCAAATTACTCCAAACTCGGAGAATTTGTGGAACAGTGTACAAACAATAAGTGATTACGAATACAGGGAGATGACAAACATGTAGGCCCAGCAGCGCCCTCTCTTGTGTGACCGCCAAGACCAGTGTTACACCAAGTTCGGTCAGTGAAGAGCCATCAAACGAAGTGAAAGCAAGTGCCAGTATGCCCCGTAGCCATCAAAGGGCACCAAACCAGCACGTGAGTAAGTTAGAATGGGGCAGAATGATCGGTCTCCGGGAAATGGGTTTGTCATACAATGACATATCGGCTCATACAGGGCATGCTGCTACGACAGTGATGCATGTTTGGAAACAGTGGTTAGAAGAGGGCCGTACGCAGCGACGAGCGAGTACTGGTCCATGAAATGTGACCACAACATGAGATGACCACCATCTTGTCCGTATGGCCGTAACGGACCGTAAAGCCTTGACCACAGTGTTGGCTCAACACTGGAGTATTGAAACGGGTGTGGACCTCTCTGCATTGACAGTTCGACGCCGTCTGCTACGGACTAGACTGGTGGCATGCATATAATTGCGTCATTTTTCATTGTCCAGAAAACACAAATGCCTCAGACTGCAATGTGCATGTAAACACCATCGCTGGCGGGCTAAGTAGAAAAATGTAGTGTTTTCGGATTAGTCCTGCTTCAACCTGTCAAACACTGATGGCCACATATGTGTTACATGCTACTGTGGCAACCACTATCTGGCAGCCTGCATTGTGGAGCGCCAAGTGTGATGGTATTGGGCGCCATTGGATACAACATGCGATCTCGACTCTTACATATTGAGGGCAAACTAAATAGAAACTGCTACATCAAGGAGGTTTTATAGCCTGAGGTACTGCCCCTCCTTCAAGCAACTCCACATGCCTATTTCAGCAGAACAATGCCCGGCCAGATGTGGCAAGGAATGTGCAAGCATTCATCAATGAACGACGGGTACCACTGCTTNACACCTACTATTCATTCTATAGCTATGAACACTGAAGAGCCAAAAAAAAAACTGGTACACCTGCCTAATATCATGTAGGGCCTCCGCGAGCACGCAGAAGTGCCGCAAGACGACGTGGCATGGACTCGACTAATGTCTGAAGGTATGCAGGAGGCAATTCACACCATGAATCCTGCAGCGCAGTCCACAAATCCATAAGAGTGCGAGGCGGTGGAGATCTCTTCTGAACAGCACGTTGCAAGGCATCCCAGATATGCTCAATAATGTTCATATCTGGTGATTTAGATGGCCAATGGAAGTGTCTAAAGTCAGAATAGTGTTTCTGGAGCCACTTGGTAGAAACTCTCGACATGTGGGGTGTCGCATTGTCCTGCTGGAATTGTCCATGTCCGTCGGAATGCACAATGGACATGAATGGATGCAGGTGATCGGACAGGATGCTTATGTATCTGTCACCTGTCAGAGTCGTATCTAGACGTATTAGGGGTCCCATTTCATGCCAACTACACACTCCCCATACCATGACAGAGCCTCCACCAGCTTGAACAGTCCCCTGTTGACATGTAGGGTCCATGGATTCATGAGGATGTCTCCATACCCGTACAAATCCACCAGCCCGATACAATTGGAAACGAGACTCTTCTGACCAGGCAACGTGTTTCCAGTCATCAACAGTCCAATGGCGGTGTTGGCGGGCCCAGGCGAGGCGTAAAGTTTTGTGTCGTGCAGTCAACAACGGTACACGAGTGGGCCTTTGGCTCCGAAAGCCCATATCAATGATGGTCCGTTGAATAGTTCGCACGCTGGCACTTGTTGATGCCCCAGCATTGAAATCTTTGCCAATTTGAGAAACGGTTGCACGTCTGTCACGTTTAATGATTCTCGTTAGTCGTCGTTTGTCCCGTTCGTTCACGATCTTTTTCAGGCCGCAGCGATGTCAAAGATTAGATGTTTTACTGGATTTCCGATATTCACTGTACACTCGTGAAATGGTCGTACGCGAAAATCCAAATGTTATCGCTACCTCGGAGATGCTATGAACCATCTCTCGTGCACCGACCATGTTCAAACTCACTTAAATCTTGATAACCTACCATTGTAGCAGCAGTAACAGATCTAGCAACTTTGCCAGACGCTTGTTGTTTTATATAGGCGCTGCCGACCGCATCGCGTTACTCTGTTTCGTTCCATACCATCTGTTATTTGCATACGCACGCTAATACCATTTTTTTTGGCTCTCCAGTGTAGTTGGTTGGCGACTGGTTCGTCACGGTCCTCTAGCAACCACACTGTTGAAGCTTTGTGGACTCACATACAAACCACGTGGAGGGAGATTCCCCAGGAATATATCCAGGTCCTCTTTGATTCCGTGCGACGACATTTAGGGGCTCTGATTGCAGCATATTGGGCCTTCACATGATGTTGAATTCTCAAGGACACAGATCATGTACTATTCTGTAATCGTAATCACTTGTGTATTGTCATGTACCTAATATGTGGTATAAATTTCATTTCAATCACATGTATCCTTCTTGGTTTTGCATCTTTCGTAATTATATATATATATATATATATATATATATAAACACAATTCTTCAAACACGATGTTCAAATCCCTACAGTACACAACTTCCCAGAAGTTTTTTGACATTCTAGCAAATGCAGTGCTGTGTTCTAGTGAAGTTAAATCTGTGAATATTGCCACCACTGTTATCATGGTTGCAGAATAATCTAAATTCTGAAATCCCCAGAACTTTTCCCTGCCAAAAGATTTTATTGAAAATACACTGACAAATATTATTTATAAAAATAACTTATCTAATTAAGTACAAATCAACAATTTACATGACGTCATACAAAGTCTTACTAACAAAACATAAACAGTTTGGTAAAAAAAAATATAACCGCAAAAATGTATGCAGAACTCATTTTGTGCACATTGTTGTGAGTAGTTTACAACATAGATGACAAATACTGGAAAGAATTTTGTTCTTCAAACATAACAAAACCATTTGATGCCATATTTTCATTACGAGAAGTAATGATAAGCACTTGAGTACAAAGAAAAAAATTCACATAATTAGAGCTAATTTTATATGTTACCATAAAAACAAGCAAAGGAACGCATTTTTTTTTCTTTTGTAATCACAATAAATAATTTAAATTTAAAAAATAGCGGAAATCATTCTAATGTTTTAAAACAATTTTTTACTGCTGAAAGTGTAGTTTTGGGATATAATGCCATTTGAAGCAGTTCGTTAATTATTATTTAACACGATATGTTTTATGCTTTGTAATAAATTTTAAAATTTACCTTTCCATAATTTTATTTGGGGGAATCACATATATTAAAATTACCCGTCAGTCTGTGATCACTACACTTGCCACTTCACCATACACTTTTGTCAAATTTCAATAAAAACTCACAATATGCCTTCATTACTAAACTGTAATATAAATCTACATTTACAAGTGATGCAAGCACATCACACAAAGTTCATTTAGTGTCTTTTATAGGTAGTTGCTAAGTGTCAGCCTTACCCACAGCTGAAACTGTGAACACAATGAACTGAGTGGTAAAAAGGTATGCCCAGCTCCAATAGAGCCACCTATTTGAATCAAGTTGGTTATGAGGCAGTTACTTCATGCTTCATAGGAAGAAATGTTTGCAGGCAGGATGAAATCATTATCTCTGAAATAAAAAATTCGACATATTTCAAGAGGTAAAAGCACACAAGTGTGACGAGCCTAAACAGTTTGGCAAAAACAAGCATAACGAGAAGAGTTAGGAGTGGAGTGGAGATATTTTGGCGACTCTTAGCATCGAGGTCTTGAGAGGTGATGAGGGTGAAACGAGGTAAGTATGGAGCAGCGCCTGAATGCAAGGGCGGGGGAAACGGGAGATTCTCGAGAAAACCTTCCAGCCAGCAAAATTGCCTGGCACCATTTCCAAATGCGAAAATCCGGGAGAGACCCTGCTGGAATCAAACCCTGTTCGCCTTGGTAGGAGGTGAGTAGTATAACCACTACACTACCGTGACCCCCTGAGAAGTGCAAGCAAACCAATGCTTGCATTAGCTTTTGGTAATTATTTTTACAGTTAGCGAATTTTATATGCAACATTCACAATTGTTTTACACTACTGCAAAGATTGTAAAAGTTTAGCTTTACATCCACATTTTGCTGACTCAAGCATGTAAAAAGCATATATATATAATTAAAATTCTGCAGTTTTCCTGCTACAATTGTATGCCCATAAGTGGATGTAATAATCCAATCGAACAAGAAAAAATGATGTAGTTCAGCTCTTCTGTTTAACGTTAAACTGTCTGAATTTTTCATTTGGTAATTTTTTTGAATACCCAAAGATTTACGTTTTCTCCGGTGCCTTGAAATTCCCTGGTTTTTTTAATGTTTTTCCTGGTTGCAGCCTCCCTGGTTTTTTGCTGGTTAATAGAATTCAAACTTAAAATCTACATTTTCTGTATTGTAAAACAACAATTTATTTAAATAAAATATGTTAAGATTTACTGTAAATACAATTAGCTACCATACCGAAAATTTACAACAGAAACCAACAGAAAACACCACAGAAATTTTTTGGATGTTTCTATGTCTAAGCTGTTGGTTTCTGTTGTAACTTCTGTTGTATTTAATGTGGGATTTGGCATATTTCCATTGGGTTCTTTTGGGTTGCTGTATGTTGTTTTTTTTTTAATTGTAACCTAATGGTTTCCATTGTTTTTATTGTCTTATGATGATTTATATTACACTATAGTATTTTGGGTTTTGTTGTATTCTTGTGGTTTCCATTGGTTTCTGTTGTGTTTTGTTGGATTCCATTACATTCTAGTATTTTTCATTAGTTTCAATTGTTTTTTTGTTGGTTTTTATTTTGCTGTAGCTAATTGGTTTATGTTGTATTCTAGGGGTTTCCTTTGTTTCTGTTGTATTCTAGTGTATTACATTGGTTTATGTTGTGTTTTGTTAGTTTCTATTGCCCTGTAGTTAATTGGTTCCTGTTGTGTTTTGGTTTCTGTTGTATTCTAGTATATTACATTGCTTTAATTTCCTATAAAGCCTGTTGGTTTATGTTGTATTACCAGTAGTTTTCATTAATCTCGGATTTTTTTCTGTTGGTTTCTGTTGTTTTGCTAATCGCTGATCGCTAATAAGAAATGGGGCCTGCTCCCCTTAATAAACATTTATACTCTTGGTATATTGCAGGTCGGTATGCTTAGGCATCAAGGCCTCTGCACTTACCATGGATGTATTATGAACTTGGTGAAATTGATGTAATGGTAGAATGGTTTCATGGATGNTATGATTTCGTGGGTGATATTGAGTAGTGTGGTGCTTGGCCATCGGGGATCCCCTCCTCCACCTCCTCACACCCGCAGCAGTACTAATGCCGCGGCCGCAAAGTGGGAAGGAGGTTGTAACCACTGGAACCTCCACCTAACCCCTCAGACACCATTTCTGACATCGTGAGCAGCCAGGCTTTAAGTTTCCAGTCTGGAGAATGCAGTTTTCGCATACCAGCTCCCAAGCCGCACCCAGCTGCAGTTTACCTCCCTTTCTTTGGAGAGCCTGGTAAGGCATAACCTCTCAGGACCCCCTTGGAAGGAGGAGTGGTAGTGAGCGGACTTGCGGGTGTTACCCTCGCCAGAGGTCCTGTTGGTAGGCTTACTGAGGTTTTAAGCTAGTGCCAGAGGCCTATTACTGCAGCAGGGATTCGACAAGAGGCGATACGTTACTTGCTAACGTTTCTCCGGGCCTCCCTAGGATGTAGGTGGATGTCTGGTGCTGTGGGAATGAAATCCTAAGTTGTAGACCAATATGATAACGTCGGATTCAGTACCTCTTGGCAGTATATGGCAGACATCGAAGCAGAAGCAGCAGCCACAGCCGCGGCCCCACCCCAGGCGAACCCCCCGAAGAAAGGCAGGGCGGCTCCAGGGAAGACACGAGCCAGGCCCGCACACCCACGCACTACCAGAGACAGTGAGGCCCTCAAACAAGGCCCCAGAATTATGCGGGTGTGCAGCCTGGAACATGGGTACATAAACACTGTGCGTATGCATTCATTCACTCTTTCCATTCACAGGATTTTTCATTTTTATTGGGTTTTTTAATTTTTAATTTAATTTAATTTTTGTTTTTTATTCATTCTTCATCTATTCATTCACAAAATACATACGCACATTAAACCGTATACTTGTGTCAAAATAATATACTAAATAAACATACTTATAGCCATGTTAGGCTAAGTAATGGATATTATATTATATACAGCTATTCACAGGAGGATGACAGCTGAATATAGTGTGCCACCACACCAGCCTTGTCTCTTGGTTATGTGTGTATTTCAGGCAGGCAGGTCCCTGTCATTCCAGATGGGAATGCGGTGTGCGTGTGTTGTGCTGCCATTATTGTATTTCTGTGTTTTGTTGTTGCAGCAACAGTGCTTTCTGAAGGAAAAGTGTCGTGGATAAAAATTGTTGTTGAAGTGTCTTGGTGTTGTCTGCTTATTGTATAATCAGATGGATTATAAGTTCGTAGAATGTCTTAGTGTTGGAATCGGTGTAGCCAGGGATCTCCTGCATAATCGCATGGAACTTCTGAAACGACAGAAGTTCCTGCGCCTTACTAGTAGGCAGAGGAGCCTGGCGTGTTTGTGTAGTGTGTTTGGTGAAATTCAGATGTGTGTTGGTGTTTTCAGCAGATTTTAATTGTGTGCGTGTGCGAGTTGGCTCTTTAGGTGGCAGATGAGTTTTTTTACTGTTGCAGAATACCTGAGTTTGTAGTACGTGTGTCTCAGAGGGAGAACTGGTGTGTTTTTGTATGCTGGGCTTTGTCTGTTTTGGTTTCTGCATAATGGGTTTACTTTGTTGTGTATGTGGTTTGATTACTTCGGAAAACAGCTTTTTGCCCATATTGGGCTGCTGTGTTGAGCCAACTCGTGTGAATAATGATGGTTTTCTTGGTTGTGTTACAGCTGGAACAGTTTGCTGTGTCTGTGATACTATGTCGAGCTGTGGAGCAGCCCTGAGTCTTGCCCAGCGCAGCTTCACCGGGCACTGGCTGTAGGCCGCCGAGTGTTCCTGCCCGCAGAGTGCGCACCTGGGCTTTTCATGTGTGCACTCGCGGCGGGGATTGTTCCCACCGCAGCGCACATAACACTCAGCGCATTCGCACTGGCGGCTTGTATGTCCCAGTTTCTGGCACCGGAAACACTACACTGGGCCTGTGGGTGGTATGCAGTGGTTCCAGTGTAGGCGATACATGCCCAATATTCGTGGAATGGCCTTCAGCTGTGCCAGTGTGTCCTCCGGTTTGCCCTCAACCTCCACCTCCACCTTGTAGAGGCCGAGCTGCTGCTTGGTGCGCCGGCTGGTCATCTGCTGCACCACCTGGACCTTCACATGCTGCGCCAGTTGTCGCTTGATGAGGTCGACATCTTCACAGCCGGGAGTCCACCCAGGACGACTCGCAGGGGACGTTTCTCCTGGCGAGTGAACTGGGCGTACCCGATGCTGGACTTCCAAAGCACAGCCTGGGCTCTCCGAAACACCAGTTCGTCCGCCAAGATGACAGCAAACTGCCCTGATGCTCCGGGGTGTGGGCGCAGCTCATACTGCAGCTCGGTGATTCCAGCCTCTGTGAAGATGGAGTGGAGTAGGGAGGTGCGGACCGAGAACACATGGATGGTGACACGCCTAGACTTTGATGTTGTGCCACCAATACTGGGTTGTGGCTGGTGTGGGGGGCTCATATATGGGGGAGCTGTGTTGGGCAGGGCTTCTCTGGCAGCGCCTTTGAAAGTCCCGCCCTTGCCAGAGGCCTGTCGGGACTGCTTTGGAGTGGCAGAGGGAAGAGAGCTCCGACCAGTTTGGGGATTACTCCCCACCCCCTGCCTCTCCTTGGTCGAAGAGCCTGCCTCCATTCTTGGTGGTGTTATTGGAGTGGCAAGAAGGCCTCCCGAGGCGAAGACAGACAATCGAGGAGTGCCTTCTCTTCCCTCAGTCACTGTCGGGGTTACTGGTGTTGGCAGCATGGCAGGCAGTGAGCAGTTCTCGTAGGCCGAGGTCGAGGCAGGCGCTTCAGATGTCAGCAAGCAGGTAGTCTGGCCAGTCTCGAAGTATACAAATACAATATAATAAAGTTAAAGTATATAAGAAAATATCGGGATATATAGGGGATTAAATATATGTGTGCTCCTGCTTTTCGCTAAGCGAGAGCAGCTGCCTTAGCTGTGGGCCGCTGCGCGCCTAACAACCTTGGCTGTGGTTAGCTGACCGCCTCCCCTTTTACCAGGGAAGGGGCTAGGCCTGAGGAGCTGCTAGAGCTCTAACCACAGCCTGGTTTACTTACAGAAACCTCTAACTGCCTGTGTGCCCGGGCTTGAAGGCTTGCTTCCCAGGCCCAGACACTCAGGCAGGTCGCTGCTCGGCTTCTTGGAACTGTTGTTGTTCTGGTCGATTCGTGGAATTGACTCCTGGCCTCACTGCAGCTGCTCCAATTGGGAGCTCCTCTCTCTTCGGCATCTCTAGCCTGTTGTTTTGTGACTTTAACTTAAGTAATAAGTTTGAAAATTAATTTTTTTTGTAGTGGCATTTTTATTTCCAAATTTGTGCAGACAATAATATATGTTAGAATATTACATTATATAAATAGTGTAATAGAATTCCATTAATATCTAACAGAATAAATTAATCATTAGTGATTTTTTTTATCTATGTGGACAGAAATTATACACTTAATTATCATATTGAAATTAATTTTTAGAGTGAACTCTAATAGAGAGTTTTTGAACTGGTAGCACACATAGGTTTCTGTTGTATTTTGTTGGTTTCTGTCGCATTCCATTCTGTTGAATTCTGATGTAGTCCCAGTGTTTTCCGTTGGTTTCTGTTGTGCTTTGTGGTTTTCTGTTGTGCTTTTGTGGTTTACATTAAATTCTGTTGTATTTTTTGGTTTTTGTTGCATTTCATTCTGTTGTATTCTGAGGCAGTCACAACATTTCTATAGGTTTCTGTTGTGTTTTGTGGTTTTCTGTGTTATTATAGTGATTTCTATTGGTTTTATTGTATTTTGATTGTTTCTGTCACATTTCATTCTGTTGTATTCCAATATAGTCTGAGTTATTTCTTTTGGTTTCTGTTGTGTTTTGTGGTTTTCTATTGTATTTCTAGTGGTTTCCATTGGTGCAAGTTGTACTTTATTGGTTTCTGTAGCATTTAATGTACTTTGGTTCTGATGTAGTACCAGTAATGTCTATTGGTTTCTGTTGTTTTTTGTCGTCTTCTGTTGTATTTCTAGTGGTTTCCATTGGTTTCTGTCGTATTTGGTTGGTTTTGTTACATTTCATTCTGATGTAGTCCCAGTAATTTCTATTGGTTTCTGTTGTGTTTTGTGGTTTTCTGTTGTATTTATAGTGGTTTCTATAAGTTTATGTTGTATTTTGTTGGTTTCTGTCGCATTTCATTATGTTGTATTATGATGTAGTTTTAGTAATTTCTATTGGTGTCTGTTGTGTTTTGTGGTTTTCTGTTGTGTTTGTAGTTGTTTCAATTGGTTTTTGTTGTATTTTGTTTGTTTCTGTCGAATTTCACTCTTTGTGCTCTGATGTAGTCTCAGTTATTTCTGTTGTGTTTTGTGGTTTTCTGTTGTATTTCTAGTGGTTTCCATTTGTGTATGTTGAATTTTGTTGGTTTCTGGAGCATTTCATTCGGTTTTGTTCTGATGTTGTCTTAGTAATGTCTATTGATTTCTGTTGTTTTTTGTAGTCTTCTGTTGTATTTCTAGTGGCTCCCATTGGCTTCTGGTGTATTTGGTTGGTTTCTGTTGCATTTCATTCTGTTTTGTTCTTATGTACTCCCAGTAATTGCTATTGGTTTCTGCTGTTTATGTTGGTTTTATGATTTTATCCTGTTTTTATTTCTGATGAAATCCTAGTGATCTACAATAGTTTTTTGAAGATTATTATTTATGTTGTTTGTTTCTGTCGAATTCCATTCTATTAAAATTTGTTGTAGTTTCAATGGTCTACATTGCTTTCTGTTGGGTTTTAATGTACATGTCCTATTTGTTTGTGAAGTAAATGCACTGTATTACTTCGTTTTTGTTGTGTTTATTGGTTCTTATTTTATTCAGCAAACCACTAGAAATATAACAGAAAATCACAAAATACAACAGAAAGTAAGGAACAATATGAATTTTATCAGAAACCAACTGTTTGAAATACACTAAAAACTATCATAACACAACAGAAATACATGGAAACATCAGGAAATGCAAAAGAAACCAACAAAACTCAGATAAATTCAATGGAGATAATAGGAAATGCAACAATACCAACAGATAAAGCACTACAGAAACCAACAAAACACAATAGTAGGAACTTATACAGTAAGATTAAACTAAATTCGAACAAAATATAGCATAACACAAACCAATGGAAACCATTAAAATACAACAGAAACCAACTGCCAACAGCACAATAGAAACCAAGAAAACACAACAAATCCAATTAAACAATCAGAATACAAAATAATGCAAAAAATGGCTCAACAGAAACCAATAGAATCCACTAGAATACAACAAAAAAACGCAGACACCAGTGGAACACAAGAGAAACCAACGAAATCCATTAGAATATAACAAAGAAATCATGCTACAGCACAATAAAACCGAATGGAAACTACTAGAATACTAGAGTAACCAATGGGAACCACTAGATCTCGTCAGAAACAATCTCACTACAGCACAATAGGAACCAACAAAACACAACAGAAACCAATGGGAACCACTAGAATACAACATAAACCAAATGGTT
The DNA here is from genome assembly GCA_002778355.1 of Clitarchus hookeri. Taxonomy (NCBI): domain Eukaryota; kingdom Metazoa; phylum Arthropoda; class Insecta; order Phasmatodea; family Phasmatidae; genus Clitarchus; species Clitarchus hookeri. Next base: position 134,644 of record NQII01004705.1, on the reverse strand, counting down.
GCAGCCCAATAGAAATCAATGAAACACAACAGAAACCAACAGATACCACTAGAATACAACAGAAACCAACTGGCTACAAGACAATGGAAACCAAAAAAATACAACATAAACCAATGGCAATCACTAGAATACAATAGAATCCAACAGGCTATGTTACATCAAAAACCAACCAAAAAACACACCAGAAACCAATAGACAGAAGTGAATGTACACCACTAGAATACAACACAAACCAACATATTAATTTACAACAGAAATTAACCTAATCCACTAGAAATCGTACCCCAATGGAAAAGTTAAAACCAATGATTCCAGTGTTTTCAGACAACAGGAACCAACAGAAACCACTGAAATGTTCTGTTATGTACAACAGAAACTATTTAAATCCAATTAAATATATTTCAACACAAATGGAAAACAACAGAAACAATCAAAAATACATTAGATTGATAATTCCACATAACAGAAACCTTTGAAATCTCTGTTGGTTTTTGTTGGTTTCTGTAGTCAATTTTTTGGTAGGGTATTACTGTACTGTAGCTATCATTAAAATAATTTGTAAATAAGCTAAAAAAAGTTTCTACTTTCACTAAAGTCCTGCAATCTTTTGAAGAACATCTATTCAGCATCAATCTTCATTATCAACATCTACCTTTACAGTACATGTTACGGCTTTAAGAATAGTAGGCCTACATTCAGATACATAGTATACATATAAAATGTATTAAAATGTACAGTATTTGAAATGTTTTTAAGAACACAACAAATCTACTGTGATCCCTCTGGTATCTACCATTATGCTAAAATTCAGAAGTGATAATGCATGTCCAAATTTCTGAGCTTTGGATTCAGTGGGCTGTAAATTTCTGGTTTACACTTCAAATCAAATCCAGGACTGATTTACAAACTAAACTTTCAAGAAGGGCCTAAATAATGTATGAATGCATTGTTTACTTTAAATATTATCTGCTGATGTTCCATAATGAAAAATTGTACCATGTGCTTATGCGTATGTATTTACACTTACCTTACAAGACAGCATCATTAACCAGTGGCAGCACAATGGCCAGGTGGCTGCCTAGAGTGACAGCTTGTAAGAGTGCGCCAAACTAAGGTCAACATTTTTTTAATGGTTTTAAATGTACCTATTCAAATGTATGATATTTTTTTTTTTCGGAAATATTGGATATATGGAATACAGAGTTGGATAACATAGACATCATCATTTTAATAATTCTCTACAAACATTTTTGTCTGGTAATAAGATACCTCATTTCCTTTTATCTCGCCAAACGTGTTAGTATCTATCAACCTAGGATTTCAGACATGGCCAACATCAGTTCACTATTAGTCACAACACTTGTTGCGTTTAGTTGCATCTACCAAAGCTTCTTTATGGCAGAGCCAATGTTTATGCCGTCTTTACTAGTACAAAATATCACCACCAGATGTCAGCCACTTTGTGCAAATCCGCGAATTTCCTTGTTTCGTATCCCACTATTGACGCCCAATTTATGCATGCATCTCATAGAAAGAGCTCTCGTCGCACTGAGACTGTAGGTTTCAGTAGCGCTTCAAAACTTGATTGGTGGCACATCGCATTCCTAACATACGAGAATTCCAACTTGTAATTGCAGTATATTAAATGCGTTTTCAATATATCAGGAAAAAGGGCTTTAAAAATTTAATAATCGAATAAACAGCTAAGAAGTTTGTTAAAATCAAGTTTTTTAATTCCTGTCATGGACAGGTTACTTCCAGTAGGGCCTATATATGGCAATCAATGAAGTTCTTAAACTATTGTACAGCATAACTGTTTTATCTTGCAAATCTCGTAAGATATTTCAAAATTACTATGTTGGGGCTTTAAAAAAAATGTTAGTGTTTATAAAATGTAAGTTATTATTGAGAAAGTGATAAAACTCTCTTAGAAACACAATTTCTTATAAATATGTTAAATATGGCGTGAAATATAGTATATTTCGTTGAAAGTAAAAGCTTATTTCAAGTAGTCAATAAATATATTTTTTTTTCCTTGTAGATTGTGAAAAGAATGTAAACTTTACATTGTTTATTTGCGATAGACAATGGCTGTGTCTGAATTCATAGCCCTTGTCCACTTCCCCTGGCGCCCTTCGTGGGATATAAGCCCTTGTCCCCTTCGTGAAGAAGTGTGCATCTCCGAATTCGGACACCATTGTTCGTTTGTATCTTGATTACTGACCGATCGATGTTCGAGTTTCTGTTGTTTACACTGGAAACCAAGGCAGGAGCCCCTAGTGTTTGTTTACGTTTTCATTTGCAAGCAAACATGGATTAGTTTCACCCGCCGACACTTCAACAAATAAAAATATGAGATACAGCTGGTTAAACAGCTAGAAAACATCAAACCGTTAGATAATATAAAATTACTTATAAGTTTTCAGTTTCTTCGAAGATCGTTCGTCATCCATTTATAAGGTTCGAAGATAAACAGAGAACAAAGAGCAACGAACAGTAGATCATCAAAAACGAACTATGGCATAAGACACATGTCCTTGGCTGAAGGGGATATTTTAGGGTGCATTATTGCCCTACCGTGAATTCGGACAGCGATTATTTGACGCCATAGATGCACTTTCCTAAGGCAAGAAGCCAGTTAAGGGCCATTGGCACGTGAATTCAGACACGGCCGATAACTGTGAAGTGAAAAATTGAGATAAAATATACCGGCCATTTTTAGCCTACTTTTCGAAAGAAAGGAAGGCTTATGAGATCTGTGGGTCTGTGTGTGGGTCAGTGTGTTGGCTCCGCCCTCTTCAGAAAAATTACTTTTGAGCCAGTGAACAAAATTTTACCTTACTCAGCACACATATAGTTCTTAATAAGGACATTCGAATCTTATAGTTATCAACCACGCTTTGTACACATTTTCAAAATAGTAGCTATTTTAAATTTTGGAATCTATGTCACATCTCACCAACTAATCAGCCGATTTAAACCAAAGTTGGTAGGTTGACCATGCTCATATAGTATTGAAGTTAGATATTGATATTTTCGCTGGGCTGCAATTTTGGAAGATAAAACGACATTTAAAAAATCAAGTTTTTAATTTATATCTCCGAAACCATTAAACCGATTTCCGCCAAATTTGACACTTATGTAATGTTATGTTAGGTTATGTAAACGTATAATATGTAAATGTATAAGGCACTTATTTACGAAATGGCGTTCATATAAATATTTGAGGTTTATTTGGTATATCTACAATATTGTTTCACCAATTTAGACCAAATTTTGAATGCTGAAAGTATTTATCACTAGTATGAAATATGACAATACATAAACGTTTTTGTTGGCTATTTTGTAAGATAGTGCTAATTAAAAAATGTAAGAGCTTATGACATGTTGATGCTACTCCCCACCTGTAGGATACAGAGTGGTTCATAGGGTCTGAGTTATTTTTCTGATGCAGACTATGGGCGCCTGGGATATTGTTGAATAGAAGTAGTAAACAATAATTTCATAATGTCTTGGTCTTAAAAGGTGTATATTTCACCGGAAATTCACACAAACTTTACTGGAAATACATATTTTACCCTGCGAGTTGTGAGCCTGAAGGGCTGATAAAAGTACTCTAGCTAACGTTTCTGACGTCTTGGATGACACTAGGCATCGGGACATGTTTCTGAGCGACGACACTGGTACTTGTCTGTGTTGGTAGTTCTGCGTGTTCTGGCAGTAGGTTGAGGTCTGGTAAGTTGGTCGGCCCTTTCACAGGCCCTCAGTTGGCTTGTTCTCGTTGATGGCTCACCACGACTGGCTGACTCCACGATACGACTGACTGACTCTTCTCTCAGTGTGGTGCCCTTTGTTCACGCTATCACTCGACTCCTGTTCTCGGTATCGCACTCTACGTCCCGATGTGGTGCTCCTGGTGAGCCCCCACCTGACTGTCGCCATCTGGCACCATATACTTCCTCTCGGGGTGGCGCTCCTCGTTATGGGGCCGTCACTCGACTCCCTGGCTCGGTCTCACGCTTCGCATCCCGACTTGGTGATACGACTGTTCTATTCCCGTCACGTGACTGACGAATCTCGCGTCTTGGCATGGCGCTCCTGTCTGTCGCCTCTCGGCGCGGGTTACAACTGACTTTACGTCACTGACTCTGCCAGGGTCCGAACCCCGGCCTCGGTTGACTGACTCACCCATCTGCTGGCACCTTCGGGCGCGACGTATTACAACTGACTAACTCGACCGACTCCTACATCACTGACCCGACTGCAGCCTCTCGGTGCGGGGATACAACTGAGTGACCTCCATCTACCGGCGAGGCCATGGAACTGACTAACTTCCTTCATGTGTCAGGACACTTAACCCCCTTCGGTGCCCTCCCTCCAGATCCTCACACATATCGCACTAGTTGGCGATGGAGAGAGGGGGAGGGGGATCTAGCTTACATCTGCATTATCTGGGCACATGCTAATGTTTTCACGCCTTCTACTGTGGGAGGGGTGGGGTCCGCGGCACAACTGCCAGTCCTGTCAGCTCTTCTCCCGCAGCTAACTAGCGTTGTATCGGCGAAACTCAGCTTACCTTCGCATTTCTTCGGCGCATGTGCATGCTCTCATGCAGTTTTGTTCGGGGTGGGGGATGGGACCAGCAGCCCAACCTTGACACGTGTAAACTGCCTATCCATCCTCTGGGGCCGGCCTGTCTTCGCAGCACGTGATAATTGATGGCACCTGTACTGGGGCCTCTAACAAAGGGGGAATGGGGGGAGGGGGTGGTAAGATCGCGGGGGTTGTCAGCGACACTTCTACTTACAATATGCGTTACGCATCAATGTATGGGGAAACAAACAACAACAGTTTCCAACCAAATTTGCCAAACTTTAAGCATTATGGCAGTCCATGCAAACTGATATTCTTTAAGTATGTTAGACACTTATTTTCATAAAGGCAACAATATAAACACTTTAGTTTAGAATGCTTTATCTATGAAACCATGTAAACAAACAATTTCAAATTAACTTTGTGTACTGGCAGTATCTATTACATCCATCAAACATGTCTACACAGAGCTTCTTTTCTCCGCCCATTTGTAAGGTACCACCAAATAAAAAAAACAATTTTCTATCTCACATCTCCAGAAACAAACAACCGATTCCTCCCAAACTTTTCATACAGGTAGTTCAATTTCAAACCATATAAACTGACTAAACTTTTTTGGGTCATTAATTTATTTTCAAAATGGCAAACATATAAACATTTTAGTTTGCTACACTATATATACAAAATCGAACATATTTCAACTTATCTTTTTTATGCTGGCAGTGTCTATTAAAAATATCCAATATGTCTGCATAGAAACTCTTCTGTCCACCGTCTTATAAGACGAAAAATAATAAAATTTTCATTGTATCTCCAGAAACTACCAATTACTATCAAATTTGACAAACGGTTAGTACTATTTTACTACATGTAAATTGGTTTATCTAAAGTGAGCCAGACACTTTTTTTTCAAAATGGTTGGCATATAAATATTTAAGCTTAGTATTCTGTAGCTCTCTGCGAAACCTTGTACCCAAACTTATATTTTTTTGTTGGCAGAATCTATTAAAAAATGAAATGTGTATACATAGTCGTTTTCTTTTGTGCGCCGTTTTTTTAAAGATAGCTCCATATATGAATAAATAATGTTGTTATGTCATATCTCGGGAAACGATAAACCGATTCTCACTAAATTCAGGTGAGAAATCATATTTCAATAGTCCAACTAAGTTTAGTTTTAAAAGGGGTAATCTCATATTACTTAACAGTCATGTATATATGTTTTTGGTTAGTATGTCATATGTCCCAAATAATCTCAACAGAACTTTATATATTGGCAGTAACTGTGACATACATCAAATGTGCTAGCCAATTAATGAAATGTTTTCTATCATTTATAAAGATAGATTCACAGGAGAAAGTAGAGTTTTTATGCCATTTGTCGAGGAATAATTCAACCGAATCCCACTAAATTTTGCACACAAGTACAACCACAGCATACACTCATTAAAAAAATTATATCAACACTCTGTAGGTGCCATCGCAGGGCCATATAAGTGGGTAGAGCTACAAGACATTGTAGTATGTATACAGAAAACATCAACATATGATACCACACCAAGTATGTATTGCAGGGGACCAAAACTTGCAGCATGCACTTAGTATGGAGTTGGACCACATGTATCACAGTGACCAGAGGCAATACGATTGGGCATGGAGGTATGCAGGCATAGGATGTTCTCCTGAGGAAAATCCTGCCACTGCTGGCGCAACTGATCCTCCAAATCTGCCGTAGTTGCTGCTGACCGAAGTTGCCGTCCAATCTTGCCCTAAATGTTCTCGATAGGCAAGAGATTTTGGGACCTTGCTGGCCATCACGAAGGCAGGCCAGAGATACCCATGCTGTGTGAGGCTGTAAATTGAGGAGGCATGGCCGCTTAATTTCCTGGATATATCGCCACGCCATCAGGGTTCCTTCAATCACCACCAGTGGGATGCCGGAATCGTAGGAAATGGCACCCCACACTATGACACCTCTCATTGAGGTGGTGTGTCACTCTACAATGAAGCGTGGATCATGGTGCTAGCCAGGATGTCTCGAGACTCGAATTCGGCGGTCGTCTTTATCCAGACAGAACTGTGATTCGTCGCTGAACACCGTTTGTTGCCAATACGCAAGCTGCCCTGCTGCCCGTTACCAGCAGGTCACACATGCTCAGCGATAGACGCGTCGTAAAGGACACCACGAAGACAGATCCTGCTCTGCTAACCACCTGGATATGGTACTGGTAGACATAGGCATATACGCAGCTGGTGTGACATGTCCCTGGATTGTGCGCAGCGACGCCCGTAGAGTGTTTATAGCCAGCGAAACGCTGAAATTATCCTCCCTGCTGGTAGTCTGCCAGGGTCGACTCGAGCCTTCTAGATGTGTGTATAGGTTATTCACGGTAAAGTGAGCACTTTTAAGTCCCTCTCAACATAAATTAACAAATAATAAATATATGTTATTAGAGCTTCATATGTTAACTTTTGGAAGTGGTGAAATATGTACACTGTATTTGTTAGTCACATAGCAATGTTTTTATTAAAAAGTGGCGGGAAGATAAAAAAAGTGTGAAAGGAAAATTTTAGTAGGGCTTTAAAAAGTACTCACTTTACCGTGAATAGCCTATACCCCCCTGTTATCACTGCATCCAACAGTGACTCACAGTATTGGTAGAAGTTTGAAGTGGCAAGTAATGCGCCGAAATGTTCCATTTTCCTATAGGAGGTCGACGATGCGATATATCTCAAACTTATCCAGCAGGGCAAAGGCTTGTCGAATTCCCCGTAGGGCCAAGCTGCATGTTCACTGAACTTGGCTCTGTGGCTTACACTAGTCGCACTGCTACTAATGCCCCTATTCCGTTTCTTGCAGCTATGAATGATAGAGGGATATGTCTGCCCCTAGTTACACATCCTCACAAGTAATCCGTATTCAACACAAATAAGACACATTTCGGATTATGGCGATACTGCGTTGTAACGTTCATTATTTTCGTGATATTCATTCTGGTGATAAATTTTTTTTTGCAAATATATATTAAGCTATGTTTAAATACATGTTTTAAACACGTGAGTCATTTTTAATGGGCGGCAATATAAACGATTTAGATTCGATTGTCAATTCCATTAAATATTTAGAAAAGTTTAACCAAACGTCATATGTTTTCGGTATCCATTAAAATCATCAAATATATGTAGGTCTACTTACTCTCATTTACATTTTTAATTTTATTGTATTTCCTCGCTATTGTTTGCTTTATTTCAATCATAAGTTTTTTCCTTTCCATTATACAATTTAAGTGTGAAATCTAACAGGATAATGCTAAGCCACTTTATCTTGCATTTTAAAGTGACAAATATCAACAAGACGAAAAACATAACAGTGAGCATTTATTAATACTTAGCGTGACATTTTCCTGTTTTTTTTATATAAGAAACATGGTTATTACCCGTTGTCAAAATTTATATACACAAGATGTAAAGAATTTTTTCGTTTAGATACCTTTTCTCTCGGGTATGGAAACAAAAACCTATACAAAAAATGACAGCGCTGTAGAATAAGAAAAAGACTGGTACTGGAAAACGGTGACGTGGAGGAAGGATATACTTTCATAACGGGCATCGTTGTTGGAGCTTGGTGCAAAAGAAGTTATGGTCACGGATATTCTGCAAATGCTTGAACGGTAATCGTGAATGACACAAAACGCAAATAAAAGATTTTAGTTTACCTTTGCCGGTGTAAAAGGACAACTGTACTTCGAAGAAACGGTGGGGAAACATAAATTATGCTGATCTGTCATAATTTCTTGATGTGCCAGTTTTTGTATTTACCAAATAAGATAGTTATTGCAGTAGTCTGTGGTTTATTCGAAGAGATCGGCGTACCGTGCCTCACATAATTAAACAAATGTTTTTAAAAAGCAGCTTAATCCGTTTATTTAGAAACATATTGTAGGTATTATTGTCCACTCCCAAATGCGAAAATTTAATTTTTACGTAAAATAATGGGAAATAGGTTTATATTTAGTATAGAAAACTATATTTTTAAATTTTTTATTCTAAATTGACAACTGTTTTACAAGCTGTTTATAGAATTAAAGTAAAAATAACTGTTGGATACGCGAGCACCTCTTTCCCAGGACAAAAAATTTAGAACTATCGAATAATAGCGAGGTTAATTACGGAATCCTTAAAAAATAATCATGTTATTTACATCAGGAAAACAAAATTTTTGAATTTGTTCGCGATTATTTGAGATTCTAAGAGCCTGAAAAACATAAATAGACTTAAAATTATTATTTTTCATATACTACCTTGCGGATAGCAAATTACTAAGTGACGTCATATATTTGTCATGTNAGACTTAAAATTATTATTTTTCATATACTACCTTGCGGATAGCAAATTACTAAGTGACGTCATATATTTGTCATGTGTCTGCGGGTAGCGAACTCAGAAGTGATTCATAATTAATTTCGAAAACATTAAATTTAATTTTATATATCCAGATACGTAGCAGGAAAGTATTTTATACACTAAATTTAAAAAAATGTATCTAAAACGTGTAAATAAATACATAGCATTTTCGGTATTCGAGTCAAGAGTCTCGTGACCCGTAGATGCCACAATGGCTTTTGTCATAGAGGCCGCTAATGTCCGGCCCTGAATCTCCAAATAGGTATTAGGTATAATGGGACGTTTCTTTGTTGACATGGCTAACTCGTAGGCCTGAAGAGGTAATTCTGACATGACTTAGAGGTGCAGACGTTCAATGGGAGGCCAGCGAGCTTGACCTTTCAGAATGATCTATTACGATACAGCCGCCATTCAAGTTTCCATTGCCCTTTGACGTATAAATTAAATGTTCACTATCCAAAAGTCTCGAAAATTACAACTAATAAATGAATAAGTAATTTTACACAGCAGTTATATCAATGATCCTATTTTAACATTGGTGTGCGCTATAATAATATCAGCGATCCTGTGGTTCTCAAAGATGAACTACCTACCCCGGTACGATACAGCTTCCATTATTTTAAACAATGTATGGATAATGATGAAAGTCTTTATGAAAATGCCTTATCGCAAGACAACTTGGCATATTTATCATAAAAACTTACTACTTAGAAGAANATGAAAGTCTTTATGAAAATGCCTTATCGCAAGACAACTTGGCATATTTATCATAAAAACTTACTACTTAGAAGAAAATGTGTACAAATGTTTGAAGAAAATCAATAACATTCATTTCGCGGGCCACTAGTGGTCCGTTGATCAAAACTTGAGGACCGCTGCGTGTCTTAGAGGGAGGAAANTAACATTCATTTCGCGGGCCACTAGTGGTCCGTTGATCAAAACTTGAGGACCGCTGCGTGTCTTAGAGGGAGGAAAGGTGGAAAGCAAAGGCAATTGGTACGTTACTGAGTAAAAAAATGTTATATATTTTAAATTATTACGCTTCACTTCGAACTGCATGTGTAGAGTTAATAAGTTGGAAAAAATTTTAATTGGTGTTCGAAAATGTTTTTACATTAATTTTATTTCAATTAATTGCATTATGCCCATAAATTTCAGTGTCTTTTAAAATAATTATAAATAACATGAAATAAACATAAATTGTTTTTGCTATTTTGAGAATCACATAAGGAAGAGTTCAAATTTTGTCTCAATCATTCAAACATTTGGCCGTGATGTTCACGCAATCAGTATTTACAGCCCTTTTACCGAGATAGTACAGCTAGAGGAATATAAATGCATGTTGTCTATTTCTTTAATTTATTAACGTATAACCGACTACAACGCATCGTAATACCCTCGATTGGAAGTAATATTATTCACTGCTGCCGATGTTATTTTTACACAATGAAAGAAATGTGTTAACTACTGTAAAGTAAATCAAGCGTTAAAGCTGGTTTATGATGCCAAAACAATGTTGAAACAGTCAGCTTCCAATTAAATTGGTTTTAGATTACGTAATTTTTCTTGGTAATAAAATGAGTATACATGTTTTACACTACCCCGGATATATCTGAGCCACAATCGCCTTTAAACGCAGTTTGTCGTATAATACATTTTCCTCCTGCCTTTACAGACATTGGACTTATTGAAAATAACTCGTCAATAACAGTTGAAATTTTTCTCATCTACTTCTGCATGGTCACCAAAGCAGGATGAGTATGTGACGATCTGCTGTAATTACAACGCAATTTGTTGGTACTGTTTTTATTTCTCTGGTGGCGAAAAAGCCCCCAAAGATTTTTAATTCAGTCTATAATGTTTATTTATTAATTTATTGAAGAAAAATATCAGAAAAGTAAGATTACATGCTTTTTTTCCCAGGCTTGCATTATTGGCGTGTGAACTGGGAAGATTCTTTACTTGGGTGTTAAGAACAAATTTTCTTGCGTGTGTTCCACGACAGCAGTGTGTTCACAACCAAAACAACACACGTGCAACCAAAATTATTTTGGTTCGTCATCTGGGATGGAGCAAGCGATTGCTGTGGAAGGACTTCAGCATTTGTTTTCTGAACATGGTGTGTATGGGTGAGGTTCCTAACAGGTGATGGAGACTCCAGTGTTTTTGCGAGAGCTAGGTAGAGGGCTCCTTCTGGAGACAAAATGAAGAAAATAGAATGTGCAAATCACATCGTGCGAGGGTACACCTTAAAATTGCACACTCTTCTCTTCAAAGAAAACTTTTGACATAGAGGGGCAAAAAACAATTAGACAGGAAATTCCTCGACTCACAGCTGCAGTCCGTGGAACCATTAGAAATTCCAAAGGAAATGTTAAATAAGCTTCGGAAAGATCTACGAAACGGCCCCCGCCATGTATTCGGTGACCATTTGTCCTGTTGTGCATCATACTTCTCTCGACAATATGAAACTGTAAATAAGGCGCCGTACTCAGAGAAGGCGAAATTAATGGCTGAGATGCTTATGTTGCTAGAACCCATTGTCAGAAAGGCAGATTGTCTCGTTATGATCAAAAGGACAAATTGTAGCTGAAAATATCAACTCTTTAACTTGCAAACAGACAGGTGGCAAAAGAGTTGATCATGCATAAGGGGGTAATGATACAGGCGACGCTGCTATGGGGCTGCTCTAGCACACATGGATGGTCCATCTTATATGATAAGTCCTTGGAAAAGCATGACTGGAAACAGTCCAGGAAATATTTGTAAGAAAATCTGAGCGAAGCAAGAAAGGTCTCGATCATCTAAAAGACTAAATATAAGTGACGACGGAAAATACCAACGCAAAAATTAAAAAAAAAAGAGAAAGATCGACGAAACAAATGGTGACATAGAGTATGGTCCGAATGCTGCAAAAACTTTATAGCTCCCGATGATCTTCAAAGCCAGATGAACACAATTTTAGGGAAGCTGCAGGAAGAAGATGGTTCTCTGACGCTATGTTCCACATTAGAACGAGCTACCGTTGGACAGCGTGAAAATAAAATTTGTGGATGAAGGCAAGACGGCAGAGAATAACTGCATCACTATTCGGGGTTAATGTGTAGTATGAGGAATATTACATCTTGCCACAATATATAAATAAATATTGTTTGTGGAACCGAACTCTATTCGACAGCTGTAATTTACGGCCGAGTTCACGAAAAAAAAAGCCATAACCACCTACGAGAAAGAGAAACAGACAACTGTAGCACCTTGTGGCATTTTGGTTCAGCCTGAAATGCTATACCTTGGAGCCAGCCCAGATAGAATTTTGGATAAAGATGGCATTGTTGAGGTAAAGTTTGTACCATCTATAGGAAGTATTTCCATTCGTGAAGCAGTAAAATGTAAGAATCTCTGCATAGAAATACAAAATGAGAAGTTGCAACTTAAAAAATCACATCGGTACAGATGCCAAATACAAGGGCAACTCCAAATATCGCACAGAAAATTCTGTGACTTGGTAATTTACTGCGACAGTGGAATTGATGTAATAAGAAGAAAGAGACGACGAATTCTGTGGAAAAAGTGATGTTACCAATACTGCAGAGATTTAATATGGAGTGTTTGTTGCCGAAATAAGCAGACAGTCGCATCACAAGAGGAATGCGGGTCCGATGCAAGCATTGGCAGCTGCAAACAAACAAACAAAAAAAAACTCTTAACAATTGAAAATGGCACTTTGTAAATATTGTAAATAGTTTTTATTTTTTTGTCATTAACCCAAAATAGTCTGTACTCTTTGTATTATAGTCACTTATTATGACACTTTAAATAATCTTAGTAATTGCAATGTTAATAATATTGTTTATAGAGCGCTTGTATTGTGTTCTGTAAATGGTGTTGAAAATATCACGTTATAATCGACGTATATTGAGGGCTTATATAAGCCAATTCTAGGGACTTACCCTGTTTCTCTCAACTTCGGTTTTTACCCTTGTGTCCTTATACGACAGAACTGTCCCGAGGATACTTCTCATGGTGTGAATACAGCACAATGCCTATCCCAGGTATCTGTCACGCATCACAAGAATAGTACCAGTAAGAGTTGCAGGGTTTCGCTATATAGTACATTATCAGTAGCTGGTAACGAACATAGTACCAGCAAGAGTCGCATGATGTCGCCCCATTGGATCCACTGTTAGTTTTCAAGACTTGAGAACACGTAACATGAGAGAACTGAACAGCTATATGACTTTTTCTTTAATTTTTTTTGCCAAGAAAGACAAAATTAAATAAACATTTCTTACTGCAGTTGCTCTAAAATTCTGTAATCACTATTACTTAAAGGGTAGAGGAGAGGAAAGTATTATTATGTAATAGTCGGGAAATAAGGAATGCCGAGGTTTCGGCTCTGTTTGGTGCTGCTATCACATGGGAATACCATGAACTACTCAAGAAAGACTCTCATGATGCAGTGCAGCGAGAGTTGACCGCTTGTTGTTGTCGTACCACTCACTACAGAACAAAGTGTGTTTTGTGATTGCCATGAGTTTTTGCAGGTAAGTTTTCAAACATTTTAACCTACTAGTACACATGTAACTTGAACACTGATGTTAAGCATAATGTACACTAAAAGAATTGTCGTTTGTTATACTGTGATCGTTATTTAGCTGACAATATTTTGTACATCAGTTTAAAGATTCATTTTCCAAGATGGCGTGTCGGGTATTATGGAATACTAGGTATGGCACAATACCCGACGTAAAATCCGACAAAATATGCTGAATAAAAATAAATTTAAAAAATGAGTTTTGAGTATAATATTGATAGCTAAACAATAATTATTAATTATATAAATAGTAATATAGCCTAATTTAAAACCACAGTACATTGTTTTAAAAGCTAAATCCATTGGAATGGAAACAAAACATAATTTTTCTGTTATTTGAAAATTAGTCTATAGTCTGTACCTACAAATAATTTGTTTTCAGATGTGTTTTGTCTATTTAACCTCCCCCCTCCCCCTAGTTGCAAGAGTTTTAAATAGTCTGTGTTTTTTTCCTTCAGATATGTCTAGAAAGAAGGAACATGAGGGAAAGAAGCGAAAGCTTTGGTGTCAGACGCAGATGGCTAAGGCTATAGAAGCTGTTCGTGAGAAGAAGATGGGGTACCTTAAGGCGCCCAAGGAATTCCAGGTTCCCAGAGCGTCTCTCTTCCGCCTTGTCAACAGTAAGGAGAAAAATGCAAAGGTAGCAGCCTGAACTACTATTGGCCATAAGCCAGTTTTTCCTAAAGAACTAGAAGACGAGTTACAAAAATATTTAGGTGAGATGGAGGCCATGTTCTATGGGCTCACAAAAGGGGATGTCTGCAGTCTTGCCTATCAAGTTGCGGTTCGCAATAACATACCCCATACCCCATCCATTTACGGACGAAACTGCTGGAAAAGACTGGTTCTACGCTTTTGTGAAAAGGAACCAGAAACTTTCAGTCCGTAAACCTATAGGTACATCTTTTACCAGAGCCAGGGGATTTAATAAAGAAGGAGTAGACAAGTTTTTTGACCTGATCGATGTTGTTTTCAAAAACACAACTATCCTCCTAACAGGATATTTAATGTTTGTCGAAACAGGTTTGTCTGTGGTTTAAAGTAAAGTTCCTCATGTAGTAGGCCTAAAAGGAAAGAGACAAATTGTGTATCTTACTTCAGCTGAAAGAGGTTCTTTCGTTACCATCATTCCCTGTATGAGCGCAGGAGGTGACTTTGTCCCACCTCTTGTGATATTCCCCGAGGAAGAACATGAATGAACAACTTCTTAGAGGTGCTCCACCAGGGACCATCGCATCGTGCCACCCGTCTGGTTGGATACAGACAAACATTTTTACTAAGTGGTTTAAACATTTCGTTGCTGTAAGAAACCCCCCAGCTGAGTCATATGTCCTGCTTCTCCTTGACGGGCACACAACCCACAAGCGTAACATTGACGTAATTAATTTAGCAAGGGAAAGTCATGTTACGATT
The DNA here is from genome assembly GCA_002778355.1 of Clitarchus hookeri. Lineage (NCBI taxonomy): Eukaryota > Metazoa > Arthropoda > Insecta > Phasmatodea > Phasmatidae > Clitarchus > Clitarchus hookeri. Next base: position 119,640 of record NQII01004705.1, on the reverse strand, counting down.
TTATGTCTACCTCCCCCCCCCCGCACTGTTCGCATAAAATCCAACCCTTGGCTAACACCTTTATGGGTCCATTAAAGTCTCACTATAGTGAGGAAGTGAGATCTTTTTTAAGGCATAGCTCAAGGCCCTTGAGTATTTTTGATATGATGGAACTGTTTGGCAGGGCCTACCTTAAAGTACAACTTGGGGACATAGCAGTAAACGGCTTCAAAGTGACTGGTATTTATCCTGTCAATAAAAATGTTTTTAGCAGTGAAGATTTCATTGTTTCTACACTCACTGTTCCTAGGACTCAGACTATGAGACCAACAAATGACCCTCTTCCATGTTCGTCTACAATATCTGATTCACCTTAACCCTGTTCTTCCAAGAGTCCTGATGTGGTTGTCCCTGATACGTCTAAGTCAACAAATTTTGTCCTACCCATAGAGATATCACCACACCTACAAAAAAAGCAGAAGTCAAATAGAGGCAGGAAAGCTGGATCTTCTTCTATAATAACCTACTCCCCAAATAAAAAAAAGTTAGAGGATGAACTGAAAGAAAAGAACAAAAATAAGGAACTAAAAGCTTCAAAACAACAAAAGAAACAGAACATTCATAGACCACCTGTTAAGAAATTAAACTTATACTGACTTTCTAGACCTAAACCTACTACAGATGACTCCAGTGTTAGCAGCGATGAATCGTTCCATTCTGATGTATCATCTGTAATGGACTTTATTCCATCAACTAAAGAACCGGAAAACAAAGAAGCTGAATGTATCTTCTGTAACACAAAATTCTCCGAAGATCAACTAGGGAAAATTTGGATTCAATGCTTCAGCGGTTCTATGTGGGCTCACCTTGACTGTACCGGATCAGAGAAAGAAAATTATATCTCTGACTTTTGTAAATAGACTCGAAGCAGAAATGACTTGCACATAATCTTAAAAGTATGGTTTTTATAGTTAAAATAACTATGTTTTATGAAGTCTAATTAATTTTCAATGGTTTAGACCACCTATTCCATATTACCCGACTATTTCATATTAACCTTCATTTGTAGCTTTTTTTAAAATTAATTTTTTATAAAAACAAAATAAATAGTATTTTTTTACAAGTGACAGTTCATTACAATTAGTTATAGTTTGTACTCATGATGATTTTGGGGATATGTATTCAAAAACCAGTAAAGTTATTTTGAGAAATGTAAATGGTATTCCATAATACCCTCCTTTCCTCTATAATTCTNATATATATATATATATATATATATATATATATACATATATACATACAGGAAATTGACAAAATAATATGAAAACCTGACATATACACAATATATATTTATTAATAAGGTGTTGGGCCACACCATTTGCTTTTAGAACAACTGCAATTATTCGCGGAATAGATTCGTAGATTGTCTGAATAGTTTCCAACGGAATGTTGTCCCATTCTTGTAACAAAACATCCACCAATTGCTTCAATGATGTTGGAGATGGAAATCTGCTCCTCACTCTCTGCTCTAAAACTCCTCATAACGGTTCAATTATGTTGAGATCTGGCGATTGTTTGATGATATTCTGATGCTCCTCAAAGCAAGACTGAACCTTTTTGGCTGTGTGCATGGGCGCATTACCATCTTGGAATATGGCAGTGTTTGGCAGCAATATGCTAGTCATAGTAAGAACTCCATCATTGAGGATGTCGAGATATTCATTCGCAGTAATCCGGCCAGTGAATATAATGAGAGGACCAGCTGAATACCGCGATATAGCCACCCAAATAATAACGGAACCTCCCCCATGCTTGACTGTAGGAAGCAGGCAGTCCGGATCGTAGGCTTCTTTTGGGGTTCTCCATACATAAACCCGGCCGTTTGTAGGAAACAATGTAAACAATGATTCATCGGACCATACCACATTCTTCCAATCATCAAGTGTCCAGGTTTTATGGTCGTGGCACCACTTCTTTCGCAGCGGTGGCTTCCGTTATAAAGCGTTTCGCAATTGCAGCCCTTCCATGAATGTTAGCTTTGTGGAGCTCCCGCCGTACTGTTTTTGTCGAAACAGTATTACTCAAGTGAGTGTTGAGTTCTGCTGTCACTTTTGCCGCGGTAGTTTTATGTTGTCTGGCCACAATTCTTTTTAATGTTCTCCGGTCTCTGTCAGTTAACTTTGAGTTTCGCCCACTATTCCTCTTCGCCGATGATTATTTTACCATGTTTTGTGTATGCTGTCATTACCGTGGATACTGTCGCTCGTGAAACGTTAAACAATTCAGCTGTTTTCGTCACAGACGCTCCCGCTAACCGAGCACCAACGATTTGCCCTCTTTCGAAGTCTGAGAGATCACACATTTCACCGATCGCTTGTTTTAACCGTCGCGGAACAAAGCGTATAATACACTGAAATATGAACTACAACACTTGGCGCGTAAACTGTGCAATACATATGCGTCGCATTATTTACACGGAAGCAGTGTTGCCAACATGCAACAAAATGTACTATATTGCATGGTGTTGATATTATTTTGGCCATCTCCTGTGTGTGTGTACATATATATATATATATATATATATAACAAATATTCGTGTAGTTTCAATGTTGAAATGCATGTTAGCATTTTTTTAAAACTAAAAAACGCTTCTCAAAAAGTTAAACAATTTATTTTTAAAAACTGACTTTAAATGAAAAGAAAGCTCAACACTGTATAATTGCTTATCAAATGGGGATGAAGTATAACTTGAGTTTTGGATGGTAATTTTAATATTTATTTGCTTTTAAGATAACAAAAAAAAAATACTAATAAATCTTTTTTAAAATTAATTAATAGGGAAAGATTTATTATCATTTACAAATGACAAAGACAACTAAAAAATCGCCAGTTAATGTTACAGGATTGAGAATTTCTTTGTATATATATAAACTTCACGCCGTTGAGTGTAATCACTGAAGAACTTTAAGAACGTCCGTAACAGGGCCCTTTATTAATCGTAAGACAGTTTCGGCGATCGCTGTTATCGTGCGATCACGGTGCCCGATTATAGGAATGATTCATTAAACTAGCTTACACGTAGGTAATGCGTTCCTTTCCTCCCCCTCCAAGCATACTCTAGTTTAACTCTCTTTGACAGCTTCCTGTTTGGATTTTACCACAAGGTTCTCGATATATTAGTTTAATATTTAAATTGTAAATCACGTTTCCAGGTGATCATCTAGACACTTGACGCCCTACGAGAGAGAAGATTGCTCATATGGCGATCAGCTAACCTCTAGACCTCAATAGAAAATTTTTGTACCTATTTATAATTATTTATTTATTTATTTCAGCTGCACCATTTTTTCAATACTTACTGGACTGGAGGCTGTCACATTTTAACGTACATTTATGACATATTTTGTTATAATTCTTGATACATACACACTGAAATGTTACATGAATTTACAAACTCAATTCTTATATAGCTACATTGCTACATACTTTCTATGCCTAATCTGTGCTATATACACAATGCATATAGTTGCATATAAACACATACATACAAACTTATACATATGTATTGATATAAACACAAATATATAAATAAGATCGTAAGTTATTGTTAAAACGACCAGCTTGGAAGGTTTTATAATTACTTAAATATTATTTCACAGATTAAAAAATATTTCTTAGTAAATAATATTTTAATTTATTTTTTTTTTTATATTTGAAGGTTTCCAATTTATTTAATAGCTTTTGGTAGTTTGTTCTGGAGCTGGATTTCTTTATAACGAGCCCTTTAAGAAAACGTTGCATTTTTATGTCATGAAACATGTAACTCATTCGGTCATGGGTGAAGAGTATTTATTGCTAGTGTAGTTTGCATCCAGTACTAGGTATACTTATTTTTTCTGCTCATCACCATTAAGTATATCGTCTGTAAAGATGGCAGTGTGTATGGAAGCTGAAGTATATGAACTATTATAAAAGTTCATCAAAAGGACGAGTGTGCAGTACGTGAGTGCAGTTTTTGTATGGATTTTGATTACCGGAATTTTTGACAAGGATTGCATGTCTTTCTCGCACGCTCGAGAGGTAATGCGCACCGCACTCGCCGTCACGAAAACATGTACCGCGCCTCGCCCCGCCTCCAAGTCCCCGTACGCACGCCTACCGTGCATGTGTACCGATCTACGGAGCAAGGTTGACCGCACATTATAAATACATTGTTTTATAACGTTCGCCTTATCGCTTCCGGTGGTGAGTCATCGAGTTTGAGACAGATTTAGGCGCAATTTGCAGCACTTATATTCTTTCGTGCGCCATTGCTCAGAAACTAAAGTGCCACGGACGTGAGTGATAGCTCATTCGAAATGGCTTGAAAGGGCCCTCATTTAAACGCAACAACCACTGATCTACTCTAAAAATTTTTGAAGCAGCTGAGCTTTGAACTTGTGAAACAGCGTTATGCCGTGAAAAAAGGGCAAGGATCCGAGTCGAAATCCACCAGAAAACCGGCAGAACGAAGCCGCAGGTATAGACATAAAAAAAATTAAGATAATAGGATCACCAGGAAAGAAGTTATGGGGCTCCAGAAACTAGCGTGCAGANACCAAAACGACCGAGGATGTCAGATATGTATTTGCCAAATCGAGACGAAGCTAATGAGACCACTAATGACCCCTTCCCTCCCTGGTCAAAATGGACCCCAACACATGCCCTTCAATGCTGTTACTAAAGCAACCAGCATAGCAGCGTCGTCGCGCTACTCTTGCGCAGACAAACAGTTCGTCAAGCTATTTCTAAACAATTCCTTTGGGCATCTGTGCGGTGTGTGCGATCGCCTGTGTCACAAGGATATATCGAACTATGTGTTTCATTCATTATCCAATTCCCTAACAAGACAGACATATAATCCATGTTCGGTAGGTGCCACAAACGGCGATCTACCAAGGGCAAGTTTTTTGTTGCTTATTTTTGAACTATGATAAAAGATGAAGTTAAGTCTTTACTTTTCTTTTAACGATCACCTTCGTTGAAATCTTACACAATTATTTCATTTCTCAGGTTCTTCAAGCCATTTCGAACATATAACATTTGTAACATGACAAAATCAATAAGATTTTATATTTAAATATAGAATTTTTTTTGCTCAACAAAGAATATTTTTTATTGCACAATTACAGTCAAGTTCGCGTATTAAAAATTGAATCAATAAGTAAAGTTTTCTAATTGAAAACCAAACAAACCTACATGTATCTGAATTAATATTATTAAAAAAATTTAACTCAATTTTTTTAGAACTTATATGCTATGAAGGAAAAAATGTTATTTAGAAATGTTTACAAAATTATAATAGTTTCATTGGAATACGAATTCTATTCCATCCCAAAAATATTAGTGTTCAAGTTCTATGTTTTGTATTCTCATACTCTTTTATAAAATCATCTAAAATATTAATCCGTTTATAATTTCCATTGGAAGCAAATTTTTCAGACATTTGATATTTTAAACTTATAGTGAAACCTTCAAAAACTCTGGTTAAATTTTTTATTATAATAAAAAATAACTATTTTTTCATTAATTCTTAAAAATTTTAATAATACATTTTTTGCCATTATTAGTTATTATATTTTGTTTTCTTTTTATTAATATATTTTATAGTACATTTACTATATATTTAGCTCTTGTCTTCAAGTGGAACAGTAAAATCACATTTATAAAAAAAGCAATGATGGTTCAAATATATTTGTATCCTCTTGAAAATATATATACATTTGCAAAATTTATTTAAACTGATTCATCTTGCCAACAATTATTGATTCCCAGAAAAATTATTTTTCCTTTAGGACATTTTTAAAGTGGTTTTTATACTGTAATTCATTAATTATACTCTCGCGAATGGACACATTTTTTATAGTTTCTGAAAATGTAGTTTTTCTTTCTAGATTTACATATGGAAGAAATGCTTTTGAAACAAATTTAATACATGTTTTATTTTATACATTATTATTAGTTCCTTTTTTTATATTTTACACACAAATTATTATCCATTAACAAATTTTTTTTTTAATTCGTAAAAATCGATTTTATGTAACTTTGAAAACCATAATCATGGAAATATTTATTTCAAATCCTTTAGCAATTTTAAACACTTCAACTTTTAAAAAAAATTATTTGATCTCCATTTTTATAACAAATTGTTTTAAAGATCCAATGTCTTTTTCTAACTTATCATAAAATAGAGGGATCATTAATTATGCTAGTCTCAATTATGAAATTTTGTCAAATCAAGTCAAAATAAATATAGTTGAATCCAGCATGCAAATTAAAAAATTTGCTTTTTTTCCTTGTGTTAAATTTCCAATTATATTAATTGTTTGGATACGATTTGATCGAAAAAAATTAAATTTGTAGCATTTAGATCAAAAATATTTTATCTTTTGGTTTAGATTTTGATATACATCTATGAAATAATGAATTAACATAAATTTCCACTTATACAGTTAACAATTAATTAACATCATAAAAAATAAAACCTTGTATGTTTGTTTGCAAAATTTTTCGCTAAATCAGTTTCAGGAGTAATTTCAAATTTACTGAATAATACAGATTTTTAAAGGTCGACTTAGACTTTATCAGTTATAGTTGAATTTAGTTTAATATAAATTCATTCTTCTGATAAGGAGATGCGATACTTGCCGATGAAATTAATGTAATAATAATTATTAAAATGTCATAATTTTTATGGGAAAATCGTAATCCATAACCTTAGTATTATTATCAGAATTAAAAGGAAATTGTAATTTATCAATTAGTTTTTATTAACCAGCTTTAATTCAATTTTTATAGCAATATTTTTATAAAATTATTGAATTTAAATTATTTACAAAGTCTTTCAATAAATTATTTAAACATAATATTCAACATAAACCAATTTATTAAATTTATATAAATATTTGTTCCATTTTTATAAATAATTTACTTAGATTTTAAAGCAATGTAACTTTTAAAATTATTAAAATTTTGGTTCTTAGTATAATTTTAATTTAGTTATTCAAGCAAAAGCAACCTTATTTTCAAAATTATCAAAATTGTAATATTCATATAATTATTTAATTAATTTGTAAATAACCTCTCATGAAAATTAATTTACATTTTCATTAACAATATAACTATTATATCCACTTTTGAATACACATCATATTTAAATTTATCATAATGATGTCATTCTGAGAAGTGAGATAATTTTTAAGCTGTTCTTCGGAGTCATTTAATTTTTCATTTGCAATATTTTAATTACAATTTATTTTTGAAATATTTTTATTTTATTTTTGATTTTAAAATATTTATAACTGGAACTGTTTACTTGTTTCCCAAAAAATCTATCATTTAATAATAAATAAATAATAATAGAAAATGTGTATCCTTATGTTTAATAGATCTCATACTTTTAAACATAAATGTTCGCAGATAACTAAATAGAAACCTTAAGTTCTATCATCACTGTTATATATATTATTATCTTTAACATAATTAATAATTCCATAGTGATATTTCTACAAAAGGAATCAAAATAATATATATAATTATGGTTTTTAATAGTAAACCAATTGAATTCCAGGATCAAGAGATCTATATAAATTATCTTAAGCATATTTATTTTAATACATTTCATTCATCTAGCATAAGTTTTTATCTTAAAATTTTTTATAATTTTTAATATAATTGTTAAACAAACCATTTAATAAGTTTTGATCTTCCCATTATTTTTCTTAATTACATTTCCCAATTTATTTTCCATAGATAATATGTCTTTGTAGATATTCTAATCCTTCTTTATTATTTCCAGTTTCTTCAACAGAATTATAAATAACACTAGCTCCTCCAACTAAAGTTCTGAGTATTCCCAAAATTGAAATCAATATAGGTCAAAATTCACCACTTTTTAAACTAGCACCAAATTTCTTATTTTAATACTTTTTAAATATTGATAAATAAATATATAGTTAATGCTAATACTTTGCCTTTATTAATTTTGTACCAATTCTATTAATATGACTTTTTGATAAATATTGGCTCAATAAAATTTATGTTTTAATTTTAATTTTAAAACTATATAAAAATTTTGAAAATTCAAGTTATTGGAGCATTATGATGACCTGGTACCTCCCAGCATTATTTTATTTTAGTAAATATACTATCAGTTACAATTGCTAGAGCAATTTTTCACCAATATAAGTACATTTTTGTAGCATTATTTTATTAGCTTGTTTTGTAAAATTGTTATCAGTTTCATGTCTTAATTCTAAATATTTATCGCTATAAGAACGGCATGATATTTACAAGCTTCATGTTATTGTTTTATCACCTCTTTCTAATAATGAATTAAATTTAATAATTTGACCACAATAATTATAACCCATTAAATGCATTTCTGGTAATCTTTTATTAATGAATTCCCAATATATTACTTTACCAGGATGTTCATAAATCCAGAAATAAAAAGGAATAGCATTTAAATTTCTTATTTGATATATAATTCCTTTATAATTATAACAACAAAATAAAAATAAGTATTAACATATTTTTACTAACATTTTAAATCTAATATTTTTTATTTCCAGCACATTCATCTCCGTAAGTAACCAATAACAGATCAATAAATGTTCTTACATCATCCATAGAAATAACTTATTTTGGTAAATAATCATATTTTTAAAATTCATTCACCAGATTTTCGTGTTCTTGGAGAATATATTTTTACTGGAGTATTTTGTTCAGATATTGATTTTTTAGAGTTAGTTGTTTTATTCCACAATATTTTAGTGGTGGTTATACATTTTTTGCTATTTGATAATCTTGGATAATTCTAATCTTTTGAATTTGGATTTTGATTTTATCGAATAGCATTTGTTTAAATAAGAATTTAGCATAATTATTATAACCAATGTTATCATAATCATCTTGGTTAATACCTTTCTGAGTAAGCAACTTAAAATGTCCATCAATCCCCTTATAATTTTAGTTTTTTTAATACCATCATCACTAAACTCGACATTAGATTCACACCCAGTTTTATTCCAAACATATTATAATTTATATTTTTTAAGTAATATGATAATTTTATCGTTTTATACGATTTTAATGGTTTGATTCCTTATTGATCTTCAAAATATTATAATATTTTAATTTTAATAATTTCCTCTTTTAGAATCCAGAGAATAATAACTGGAAAGGATTATATTTCAAGAGAAGTTAGTTTGGTTTAGAGGATAACGTAAATTTTCAACTGCTATAGAAAATATAATACAGTAGTAATACATTTTTTTCTTCATTAAGTAATTTATTTTTCACTAATATTTCCTAATAACTCAATTATAGGTTGAAAGATTTTTTTTTTTACATTTTTCATGAATAGCTTTTTCTGATATTTATATGTAGTCGATATTTGCCAGCTATCAGATAAATGGAATAATTTTTATAATTGGTTATTTTTTTGTAATCGGTTATATTAAAATTAATTAATTAAATATTTGATTTATATTCATTGTTTATGTCTTTTTCAAAAATCGATATAATTTGAAAACAATCTTATTTTTATTTTACATATATTTAAAATATCAATATAATTGTTAAAAACTATACCACTTTTGTTTTAATTGAAAGTTTCCTAGACATTTTCGACAACCGATCAAACTAAAGGAAATAAAAATACTTATAAATCTAAGATTGAATTTGATATTGATATGGGTTTAGGATTTTTTCTCCTAATGATGCTTATGTGTATGAACACTATAAATCAGCAAAAAAGGATTCAAATATTAATTATTCTACTGATATTGATATTGATTTTACTAGTTTTTTCTTTTCAAATTAAAAAAATAGTTATTACTAAAAATGAAAATGTAACTGAAGTTGTAGAAAATCCAGGAATCACTACAACTATTATACATGCTTCATTACGAACTCCAGCAGAATATAATAATATATAATGGATGGAATTGATGGCAATAATAATAAATATAAAATAATTAGACAAATAATAATAAAAATAATAATGTAATAAAATTTACCAGAAGTAATAAAACAAAGGAAATAATTTATCCTTTAAGATGTTTGTTTAGTTCTATAAAATATTACTCTAAAGTTATTTGGAAAAAAGTATATAACATTATTTTTTATAGAAATGGTTTAGATGATGATTGTTTGTTTGTCTGTCCAACAGAAGAATATGATATATTTGCAACGAAAACAAAATCAGCAACTGATCCTAAATAAAATTTCAATAAAACTTTAGAAATGTTATGGCTAATTGTTGAATTCCAATCAGATATTACCATGAAATTAAAAGTAAAAATGATGAATCAGCTTAAATTTAATGTTCAATTTAATATTTGGAAGTTTTTACGATAAGATCTTCCGACTGGGAAAAAAATAATTTCGAGTTTAACATAAAAAATCAATTTAATAATTTACAATATGATTTGCCCAATTTTCTTTCAATTTAATAGGAAACAAGTCCTGAATAATGTGTTCATGCTTCTATGTTTATCATTAAAATATTCAAAGTATTTCTGTAATTAATGGAAGAAAATTCTTTCCAAATTAAAATTAGAATTTCAATTTTGATTGATTTTGTTTTAAAGATATATTTATACCATAAAAGTTTTATCGATGCTATAATATTAGCCTAATAAGAACTAGGATTTGTCTATGACGAATTTGAATATAGGGACGAAGCCTTAGGTCCTATAACTTTATCTGTGATTTAAAATTTATCTAATAAAATTTGAATTTTTTCGATTTATACCAGCTGATGAATTCGAGATGGTGGACAAAGATCAAGGTCGCATGGCATTATCAAAGATGTCAGTTATGGTGTTATAACAGTTGCCTGTTTCTCCTTGTGTTGTACCTGGCACACATAGTGGACGGCAATGATGAAGGAACATGAAGCCGATCTGCTGAACTCTATCCTTCGTCGCCTCAGCCAATGGTACGTGGCACCAGGTGTCGCGGCCCGTGTGTGACTGAGCGCGTGGACATCTACCACTCTCCTCCATGCCTTCGTGCTGAGTACATGACACGGGGATCGCTGCATTGTCGGCACATTCTACATCATCGACAACTTTTGATTTGATTGGATGGTGTCGCCTTGGGAGCTTCGACAATGTTCGTCCACGTAGAAAGCGACAGTGACGGTTACTGCTCACTTCTACAAATAACCTTGCCCAACGAATAATCAAGCTGACACTCTTGAGGCTTTTGCCAGGGGGGGAGGGGGTAAGGGAAAGGGTTCATGATAAGAGATTCTCCTATATAGGACAGTGAATTGCTGTAAAAATTTCATATGGGGGATTATTTTGTAAAAGGGAGAAAATTACATTGTAAGGTTACAATGTAATTTTTGGATATGTACATGTAGGGGCTTTAATAGGGAAATTGTTAGAGTGTCAGATATACATAACCTTTCCGTAACTGTTGTGGTTTGAAACATTTTCGAAGGCAAATTAAAATAAATTTTTCTGAAGGCACAATTGTGTACATTACGCACATGCAGGTAATTTTTGGTTTGTACTGCACACTGCGAAACTCAATGACCACTTATATAACGTGTGCGTAAATGATTTGCAAACCATCTTACTGGTTTAGGTCATAATTGGTTCGTATAACTGTAGCCGAACATATAGCCTACTACTCGTTAGCTGTGACAACGTAACAAGTGTTGTGTCGACTTAAGTTCAGCACAGGTCAGAAATATCTTTGTTTGCAACACCCGAAACCGTAAATTAAAGTGGGTCTGAAAGGGTTAATACTCTAAAAAGGACTTTTAGTGGCATTTTGTAATGGTTTCTCAGTTTTTATTCAAGGGAAAAAGTTTGTAATCTGATTCAATTTTGTAACAGGAATCTCCTTATCATTTGTATTCTAACTAACTTTAATTTTATTCACTGGTATTCTAAAAAAAGTTAGAAGTGATGACCTGGAAATGTATGAAAAATTATAAAAGTCAGTACCTTTTTGTAAAGAGTAGTCAATCTTAGTTTTCTCTCGCTATTACTGTCTACGATTCTGCATTTATTATTAACTCCAGCTTATATATATCATATGTGTGATGATTGGTGAGTTTGGGTTACTGGGCGGGCATGTGCCACGGTGCGTGGGTGTTCTCGAGGTATTCTAAGGGTATGATTAGGAGATATCCGTCCTCTGTAACAGTGTGAGGGTCCCTGATATGTTGAGAAGGGTAAATGAGTTTCCTCAGAGTGCTTCCATGTTTGTATTTACAGAATACGATGTTTTACTCGTAGTCTCATTTTCCTTTATCTTAAAAATGTATGTTAAATATATTACAGTTTTTTTCGGTATTTGTGTTTTTATTATCTGTTGCTCTTAGCATGAACGTTTTATGCAAGTTTTCTCAGAGTGCTCCCATTTTTTAACATTAAAATTGTATTGCAGAATGCCATCTGTGAGCAAAAGCTGAGCTGCCTACTACAGAGGTATCAGGATTGTTTCGTCAACTAGACGGATCATTGACGTAGTGTTTCGTAAAATGATTCGAGATCGAATTCTTATAATAGTTGAATGGTTCACAAATGAGAAACATGCTGCTTGACAACGAAGATTATGGCGAGAGGGCTATCAGCTCAATCCCTACAGGAGTCAGCCTCGGTGTGAGTCAGTGTTCACATGATTTCAGTTACGTTTTGGAGTCAGCGTAGGCAATAGTCGACCTAGGCAAAATTTGACTTCTGCTAGATTCGGTCTCTGCAAGATTCTGTCCCTCTTTGCAAAATTCGGTCTCTCCGCGATTCGGTCCCTATGAGGATTCAACCACATGTGGAGTCAGCCTAACATGGGTGAGCCCCGTGATGAGTCAACCTCGTGTAATGTCAGCATCATGTGGTGTCAACCTCGCACAGAAACTTCATGTGGTGTCAACCTCGCACATCAACTTCATGTGGTGTCAACCTCGCACAGTCAACGTCATGCGGTGTCAACCTCGCACAGTTAATCTAATATAGAATCAATCTTGTGTAGTTTCAACCACATGTGGAGCCAACCATTCGTAGAGTTTAATATTTTTAGAGTTAAACATTTGTTTAGAAAGTCTTCGTGGAGTAAACTTCGCGTAGAGTCAGTAACTTCGTGTGGAGACAGCCGCGTTTGGAGTATAACCTGTGTGGAGTCAACCCTGTGTGGAGTCAACCCTGTGTGGAGTATGTCTTGGGTGGTGTCATCCCTGTAGTCAACTGAGCCTATCAGAGGACTTAAGACATTGTGCCATATCGATTTGACCGAAATGGCATATTTTACATATAATAGGAGTTTAGGTTACATAATGCTAATGAATAAAAAACTTTGTAAAAATATGCTGATGATGTGGCTTGTGGCATTATATGTTGCTTACATACTGGATTTAAAGGGCCTTACCCTACTGTTATGTAATTAATAGTAAACTATATTTATAAAATGTAACACTTATCATGTTGTTTGTACATTAACTGTGTTATAAACTTTGCCCATATAATGAATTTCATGGGCCTAGCACAAATCCAAATTGTTCGAAAATTATAACCAACCATGCCTATAAATAATAGTAGAGCTTATCATGTTATACCTACATTCTCGGGGTTGGAAATGATGCTTACATGCTGAATTTCAAGAGCCTAGTCCAAATGGTTCGAAAATGATAGCTAGCTGTGCTTATAAACATCGTAGATCTTATAATGTAGTTTGTACATTCTCGAGGTGTCAAATTATGCCTCTGTGCTGAACTTCAAGGGCTTAATCTAAATGGTTCGCAAATGGTGGCTAACTATGGTTACTATACATAGTAGGACTAATCATGGCATACCTACATTCTTGGGGTGGGATCCTACTGTTCGTAAGTTATGGTCCACTATGCTTATAAAATCCTTCAGGGCGTATTGTGTCATACCAATGTTCTCGGTGTCGTAAGTCATGCCTTTGTACTGAATTTCAAGAGACTAACCCAAATGGTTCGCAAATGGTAGCCAATTATGCCTATAAAGTTATTTGGAGTGTTACATGTCATACATACTGTCTCGGGGTGGGAAATTATACCTATGTACTGAATTTCAAAGAACTGACCTAAATGGATCGAAAATTATGTCCAACTATACTTATAAAAGACTGCATGGCAAAACATGTCATTCATACAATAGGTATCGAGTGTAACTTATGCAAAATTCATTTTTATTAGTATATCTTCATTGGGCTATATGGAAAAGGAAGGAGAGGGGGAGTGTTTGGGCGAAGGTCGAGCATATACGACAGACTTGGAAGCAAGTCATTGAAGTGTTAGGAATTGGAAAATGTAGCTTGGTTGGTGTTGGCGGGGTGAGGGTTGTGGTGAAGGGTGGGAGCTGAAGTGGCGTAAGTTCGAGTCACTAACTAGGTAATGAAACGACGCGAAAGTTTCTTTTATGCTACCGAACTCGGTGGTTCATTGGGCATGAAGCTTTGGGGACGGACCTTGTGACTGATTGGCTGATCTGCTAGATGACATGTAGTTTATGAAGCACTGACTGACGAACAAGATGTTGCTGGCCAATGAAGTCATTTTTGTGGCACGTGTGGCAGCATTTTGCAATACAAGTGGCTGTTTCACGTCTGTATTTTTAAGTACTTTGTAGTTCGAGGTGAGCCTGACAGGAAAGGACCAGGACAGGAAAATAGAAGATAAATTACTCAATTTGAAGTGTGAACAGAAGCTATACTTGCACCTAACACAAAATTCATTAATTAACCAGGTCTAGATTCATTATTTTTTAAATAAACAAAAATATTTGCAAAACAAATTTAAAATGTGGTCTTTGAAAAAGTTTTAATTTCAGTTAGACAATATGTTAGGTTCAAACTTATGTCAGTCTTTGGTAACATTGATCTATTTTTAAAAATATTTTAAACTACGTTGTAGGCCTCATTTTCAGATCAAATATTCCAATTAAATTTCCTTATATGTTTTTAGTGCTCATAGTTAGTAGTGTCAGATGATTTAAATTCAGGTTAATGTTAATGGTTTCAGAGATATTGCATGTTAAGACTACAATAAAAACTAACGTTTCTAACCAATGTAAATATTGTGTGTGGAGGTGAACTGACATAGTACCTTTTTTATAAGAATTTTGCTGAGAATCTTTAAGATAATTTATGATGCCTAAAGAAAAAGCTTAAATTTTCATTCGGTGCCATGTTGCAAATAAATGAATATAATAGATAATACATGGATTCCAAGTTTTCTTGAAAAACATCTAATTGTTAAGTATACCAATTTATAGGCTATTCACGGTAAATTGCGCAATTTTGAAAGCCCTCTCCTTTGGAATAATAGTCAATAAACATATTATATTTCAGCCTTAGACGTTAACTTCCGAGTGCTGTGGAATATACACACTGCGTTTACTACTTACAAGACAATATTTATTTTAAAAGGGGGTTAAAAAATGAACAATGGCCGAAAGGAAAATAATAACTAGGGCCTCAAAAGTGCTCACTTTACGTGAACAGCCTATAAAAATAAGTGACCTTAAAATTATAAAAGTTTCGGTGGCCTGGTCAAAGTAATGCTTGCTTGCCAAATATATTGCGCATTGGTTGAGTAGTTCGTGATATAGGCTGTTAGGCACAATATTTATTTTATTCGTGTGAATGATGCCGTAGAAAATTGTGGACAAAAGAGTAACAGTGGTAAAATTTCATTAACGTAATAGGTAAAGCAGCGAATCCGAGTGTTGTTGACATATATGTAAAAGTTTAATAGAAAAGGCATAAAGGCGCCAGTTCGAAACTACTGAGCGACCCGTAGAAAGCATATAATTATTTGTGACCAAAATTTCTTCTGTATCAAAATCACGTGGATTATGAGAGATGATATACCAAGATTCATGTAATCAAATATAATTTTTTTCCAAAATGACAAGTAATAGAATATGTGGTTTAGTGTATTTGATGATCGGAGAAATTACTACTCGAATACAAAGTTCGGTTAAAATAATTTGGTATACGATGATAATTCTTTGAGGAGTTTATTATATAAGCTGTGACATTTATATCTTTTCTATTGTTGTTTCATCCTAAATAGCGGATAAGTGAGGAAATGAATTCTTAAATATGATGTTGGCGTATACTATTGACACACCATTTTTTGTTAGGTTAAATAATTCCTCGAATGTATTATAACAAATTATTTTTAAATTTTCTGTTTTGAAAATAAGCATACATCATGATAGAGAAATACAAAATTATTACGTTCTTTCTAAGTACTTTAAGTATGTATATAAAGTCTGTTTAGATCCGGTTAAAGGGTTAAAAAGTTGTTATGAGTACACAACCACACAAATACACGCAGGCACACAAAATAACACAGAGCAAGTTAATTTCAGAAGCCATACTTTCCTTCGGAGAGCATGCTTATAGACACAATTTTTAAAAAGATACTCAGTGTTAGTAATTAGCTAGTAGTGAAATTGAAAAGACAAATAGAAATATTGAAAAAGGAAAAACCGGCCATTTTAATGTAAATTGAGTTTAAATGTAATTAATAAAGATTATTAAAAGCAAAAATTTAAAACACTATGTAACTCATATTTATTAAATAAAAAAACGAGAGTTTTCAAAAATTCTTTTTACGTCTAAAAAGCCACCAAATAATTACATGGAAGATTTCGAAGGTAGGTAGAGGGGTAGGTAATAAAATGCAATAAATAAACATTTATAAATATGTATTATATTAAATGGTTCTTCCTGTATACAGAATATTTAAGAAGTGATGGTCAAAAATGTAGTGATGAGACGTACAAATGAAGAGAAGCAAAAAAGGTCCAGCAAACATGGGTCCGGAAATTAACCGTTTACGAGATAATAACAGTTGTGTGCTGGTTTTGGCCCGCTGAATACTAAGTACGTACGAATGTCAACAAAAACAGTGACACTAATTTAATGTATCAATCCCGAGACAGTACAAGTCATAATTGTGACTTCAGCACCACAGAAATGTGATTGAACATACACAAAAGCAACAGTTTGTGTTGAACAACAGTGACGTCTGTGGATACACAAGGTACAGTACAGTATGAACATGTTCACTGAAGACGTTTACAGCAGGTGTTCAAAATGCTCACCATGCACTTGAATTCATCTGTCTAGTCATCTCCGAAAAACCCCCGCGAATGTGCTCGAGCAATCCTGGGTCATTGTTAATTTGCTGGAAAGCATGTACAATCCGATGCTGCAATTATTCATGTGTGGCAATGTCTGCTGTATTGTAAACTAGGCTTTTGGCATAACCCCATACACAAAAATACAACGGATTTAAATCCGGTGATCTAGGAGGCAATAGCACAGGTCCTACTCTACCTATCCACCGGTCACCATAGCGTCTGTTGAGATATCGTGTACTGAACGTCTGTGATTCTTCGGCAGTCACCTAAGATGCACAGCGATAAAAATAATCAAATAACGGAAATATATCAAAGGTAGCGATTCTAAAAACGATAGGCCAGGCCATAAATAGCTACTAAAATGTATTACTATGCCATACTTTCTTTATGAATTTTTTTAAAAATATTTTGTAAAATAATATACGTATGCCAAAAATAATCTCAGAGCAGAATAGTAACCATAATGCTAAAATCCTTCCTTTTGAATCACGCTAAAAAATATATCACTGTAAAAATAAGTTGGATGATAATGAGATTGAGCGGTTATTAAACAAGGGTTTCAGGATACATACGTCAGAGAATGATAACATTTACTTAAAAAACAAAATTTGAAAGTTCGTTAAGAAAACGTGTGTACACATATACCTACCAACCTAACTCAGAGCAGTCTTATTTTGTGGATAGTAAAAAATTAAACTCTAGAGTTCAAATTTATGCATGTGTCAAATATCAGTATTAATATCAAAGAACACCCATAGAACCAATTACTTGTTTTAGAAAAGATGTGGCAAAAGTATTTGTTAATTTGTTAAAGAAAGAATCACAAAATGTATAACTTGTATTAAGAAAAGGCGTTGTTTAAAGTGCTTGCAGAAATGTTAAAGCAAAGTTACGAAAGGAAATATATATACACACACGCACGCACGCGCGCGCGTGGGTTGTTTTATAAGTTATGGCAACCATACTATATATAGCCTGCAGTAAAGGTGCGATTAAAAGGGAGCGGAATTCGCTTATTAGTCTTTAAGAGTTAGTAGTCCGGACATGTTTTCTGTACATTCGTAGTTTGCGCGTTTACTTGTATCTCAGCAAATAAATAGTTTGTGAATATATCTTTTTGCCAGAAAATATAAAAAACTTATCTAAGCCAGTACAGTTTCGTTTTTATAATATTAAGTTTATTCTACTAGAAAAAATGGTTAAAATGGTTGGAAATCGCATTTTTAGAGCCCTCCTGCGCAGTTTCCTTAATAGGAAGGTGGAAAAATAAAACAGTACAGTCATAGTTTAATGTATGGACTTTCATCGCGTGTAATAAAATCCCACTGTTGCATATCCCATTTACACAGGAAAGTGTAACAGCAGAAGCAGTGCACGCAGGCTCAGAGCCTTGCGCGTAGGAGCGACAGGACGTTGGATGTGCGTGAAATTGTCGCTCGTATCGCTGTGCCTCGAACACGATGAAAATAATCTCGGCGCCGTGTACTCTTATTCCTCGTTTCATATGACTTCAGTAAAATTTGACAGACATTTTGACCAACCTACACAGCATGTAAACAGAAGGTTATTGCGTTATGCGTGTTATTATGTTGGTGATCTTTGCGACGATTATAGAAACAAATTTTACACGGCATTAAAAATTACAATGTAGAAATTTAATCTTAATTACAACATTTATTGTTAAAATTATTCTCATATAATAATGTAAATTTTTTTCATTTATAGAGCAAGGGCTTTATAAACATTTATAAATATTATGGTAGAGCATGCGAACATTACGGTTATGTGAAAGGTCTCAACCTGCCCGGTGAAATGTCATTTGCCAATTGCCGTAGGCATTGAGCGCTCTTCCATCATAATTATTTATCTCTATGCGAGAATTCCTGCAGTTTATAATTTTTGTATTTGCGTATTTCATTAAATGTGGAATGTCGTATGTACCTTTTTAGAACAGTCTCCTCAGTGAAATGAATTATCGGCACGTGTCTGCCACTTTTATAAACGGGTTTTTGTGTGTTGTTCCCTGCCATTTTCCTTGACCATCCCGAAACGCGAGCGAAAAAGTGTTTACGCTGTGAAGTTTAAATTTGTTGGTTTTAAGTAATAGCTCAAGTGTTTTGTTAGTTGAATAAGTCAGCAAATAAATTACTTCGTATCAGTGGCCGACAAAAGTGATTTTAGTGAAATAATCATCTAAAGCTCGCTACGTGTAAAAGAATCACGAAGTAAACAGTATGTTTGTGTGTTTTGTAAATAATTTTGTTTTTAAATTGATGTTACAATATTTGAAATGCATTTGGCCTTTAAAAAACCTGGTTTGCACTCATTTATTTTGTTTCATTTAAACACTAACGATTTTTACGTGTGAAGTTAAATTTGCTGAAAGCGTTTACATTGTGCACTTCGCACATCGGCATAACAGCGATGTCTTTATTTGGTTTTGTTATAACGGGAGGATTCGAAATGTACGTTATCTAAATAAACGCCCGTTTATTGTAGTTCATTATGTAAAATTATCCAACAGTGTTTAAGTGTTGAATATTTCTAGCATCGGTACGAACAGCGACACAGTTATCGCATTAGTTCTTCGACGAAGTTAAAACTTTAGAGTTGTAGTAAATTGAATTTTATTTCCGTACAAACAAAATGTTCCACTGCATCATCAAAACAATGTGTGTTTCACTCGCCACTCTCTCATAAGAAGAACCGCAAAACAATCACGCCTCACGAAAGACGATAAACTAAGTTCCCCAACTCACCAACAAAATTAACAGACCCCTAACTAATACATTACATGGTCAAATGGATTGAAGTTGTCAGTCTTTCAATAACTGCCATTGGATTCATAGTTTGTTTGCAAAAATCGTTTTCTTCACCGACAGAACAGCTGTGGCGGAGGGATACATCGTTGCCGCACTTATTTTCGAGAACTGTCAAAATTTACTGAAGTTTTATGAAACGGAGAATAACAATATTGCCTCAGTTCTTCCACACATCTTTACCAGCAGTCGGGAAGGTGTTGAATACTATCGGCTGCGTGTCATTGATTACCGGACCTGACAGTTGTCACCGTTTGTCCCAAATTGCCTGCCTGGTGCACGGAAGTACAAGTCGCACCGTGTTATTTTTCATGCGAATGTGTCGGTAAAACATCTCCTTCAATCCTCTCACGCTGAAACGAAAGTGACAGGTGGCTCCCTAATGCGCTGTACTAAACGCCTCCCAGATTACTTTAATACCAGGAAAGGGTTATATGACGCACAGTTCAGGCGTGGTTTCAGTCCAGGGCTGCGCCTCGGAAATAATAAACATTGTTTGAGGTAAAGCAAACAAACCAATAACACGATTTTGCTGCAGTATAGATCTGGCCCCAGTAAAATGCATGTAAATAAAATAAACTTATTTTTAGTTTATATTTTATGATTGTTTGTTAAATAAGGCAGAGAAAGGAAAATGCAACGCAGAAATTAGTAAAATGTTTTTTGAACTGCATCTTGCATGTTTGTTTGGTTGCTTGTTTCATATATTTAACCTATGAGCTGGTGAATATACGAAAATTCGCATGTTTAATCATGGGTAGCATCAGCTGATTTTGCACAAACAATACAGAGAATTGTATGAGCTAGCATAGATTCACCGCAGTTTGTATGTTTAAGAAATTCGGAGTTGATAAATGACTGTATTTGCACAAATTACACTTGCAGATATTCCGTAAGTGATGTTTCATTGAATATATCAGTGATATCCCATGAGATGTGGAATGGTAGTGATATGAGCCGGTATTTTTTTTGTGCATACTGCATAAAATTTCTGATATTAAATACAAATTTATAGAAAATATTATATATACGAATATATTTTAACATCCGGATGGCAAAGCTAGTTCACATTTTCTCTTTTGTGATGAAAGCTGGTTGCCAGAATGGCTGTCAAGCACGAATTAAATATTTACACGGCACACCACAGGTTTCTGGTTGCCGAATAATTTAACCAGTTTCACAGCAATCGTACCACAGCTGAAGTGAAATTCCATAACATAAAATACCTTTTAATTAAACTTCGAGTCAAATATAAGCAAATATACTGAATATTTACAGTGTTAACAACACGAGTTCTTGCGAAACTCGATTACTTCATGGAAGATATTCATATCAATCTTAACAAGTTTTAATAAGTATTGAAATTCCTACTGAAAAATAGATATAATAATTAACTAATAACACAGGAAAAATTTCTCGATCACACACGATATATGATATAAATTAATTCTTAGACGGTGGGATAATTGCATTTATTATTTAAAGCGCCCATTTAATAAAAAAAACACATCGCTAATAAAATTTAGAATCCTCTACAAATAGGTATGGAATTTCACAAGGATAAAATCAACTTGAAATGGAAGGCGATGGAAAGTTATCAAATTACGTAGCCAAATTACATTGAAAAACAAAATTTGCCCCCAGATTCCCTGTTTTACTTGATCCCTACAAATACATACTTGCTAATATTGGCTCTAATGCAATATACAGCCAAAAAAAATGTGCACGAAACTATAATTGTGCGTAATAAATTGTCAAAGAATGTTCCAGGTAACGTATCAAGCACTGTATAGGCATTATTTACTCAATACGAGTGATTTGTATGGTTTTGTACTCTGGTCAATATGCTGCTGATTTGATTTGCTTGAATTAAAATATAAATATATTGTAAAACAACTTTAAGCCACCATTATAAAACAGCTTTTTCAAGCAAATTTTCTTAAAATTTTTGGTATAATTTTTATTACTGTTGATGACATCCCTTGCATATCTTGTGCTCACTGGCTACAAGATATTTGCGTTTTAGTTAAACTATTAAGTAGGCTAGCATATGCACTGATCAAATCCTCAATAAATTTAACGAAATGAAAAAATAATTAACGAGAAAATCTTTAATAAATTAAGAAAATAATAACATAAAAATTTAAACAACTAAAAATACTTTCTTAAATATTAAAACGTGACGAATGAAACACCATAAGCTGGTTGTACATATTACAAATAAATTATAAAACTAATTTAAAACAAAATCATTTTTAACTAGCTTTTTCCCGCGACTTTGACCGCGTGGAATTTGTGTTTTCGTTACAATATTTTTTTCAAATAGTAAGTTTGTCTTTAAAATAGAATAAATGTTTCGAAATAGATAGTGGAATTAAATTCAAGAACAAAAATAAGATGATTGTGGCTGTTAAGTTTGGAGTTGTTATTAGTAATCGGCCGTGTCAACATGTAATTTGAATTTTTTAGAATAATTCTTTGTAGACAACGTTCTTCACCATTTTAGAGGGTGGCACCAAAACAACCAGGCTGAGCGGTGAGCTTACACGCCAGCACGCCACGTAGAACTAATCGTAGGAGAAACAGCCGTTCCCAAGTCAACTCCTGCGATTTTGAGAGTTTGCCCCTGCGACTTATTTATTGTCATCGCGAAGCACACTTTGTGGGGAAACTGCAGTTTCTTTAATTCAAAAGGGAGGTAATTGGGAATTAATGGAATACGCGGCAGAGACACTTTTCTCCATGAGCCGATCCAGTTAAAATAGTGCCCTCAACTACATTGAAATGTACAGCTTTGACTTGCATCCTAGTTCAATTACAGAGTTTCGGTGGCTTAAAATTTCTGAGCAACATAACAGGTGTGCCCACACGCAGTATAAGCCTATGGTACGGGAGACACTGTGGATTTAGTGTGTACGAAAATTCGACAAGGTAATGAATTGCTTCGTCTGTATTTACCACCGTGTCTATTGAATTGCATACCATTTCTCACCCTTCAAATAATTTAAGCAAAATGTCATCGATGACCGCTCTTATGAAGTTTATAGTTAATATAACCGTTTTACTATTGGTTTATTTCTAAGAAACGGTTAACCTTGCGTTTAAGTATGTATTTTTATAGTACTTCGACGAAGTTTAGTGTTAATAGGACTATCTAATATTCTACCTCCATACAAATTTTGAACACCCTTTTCACACATTTGGGGGTTTAATTTTGAAAAATCTCTCCTTAGTGGCTGCCTACTTCACATAATAAATATGTCCCCAAAATCTCATGTTTCTAGCACCAAGGGCCGAGGATGTAAATATTTCTTAATACAAATTTTAAACCACCATTTCACCCCTTGTATGGGTTGAGTTATGAAAAATCCCTCCTTAGGGGCATCCTGCATTACATAATGGATGTTTCCTTCAAATTGGATGTTTGTAGAACCAATTGTTAAGTCTGTATATTTTTTCTTCCTACAAAATTTGAAGCCCAAATTTACCCTGTTTGGGGGCTGAATTAAAAAAAAAAACTCCTTCCTTAGGGGCTGCCTACATTACATGATTAATGTTTCTCCCAAATTTCATATATTTTCAGGACCAATGGTGTAGGCTGTGTATTTTTTTTCCTTTAAAAGTTTTAACTTCCATTTCACCCCTTTAGGTGTTGCATTTTGAAAAATTTCTCCTTAGTGGCTGGCTACATTACATAATGAATGTTTCTTCCAAAATTCATAATTCTAGGACCAATGGTTGCGGATGTATATTTTTTTCTCGATACAAACTTCGAACCCCATTTCACCCCTTTACAGGTTGAATTCGGAAAATCCTTCCTTACTGGTTGCCTAAATTACATAATAAATGTTCTCTCCAAACTTCATATTTCTAGGACCAATGGTTGAGGCTGTATATTTTTTCTCCACACAAATTTTTAACCCCTATTTCATCCCTTTAGGTGTTGAAGTATGTAAAATCCCTCCTTAGTGGCTGACTACGTTACATAATGGATGATTCCTCTAAATTTTATGTTTCTATGACCAATGGTCGAGGCTGTATATTTTTTCTCCATGTAAACTTTGAAACCCTATTTCACCCCTTCAGAGGTTGAATTTTTGAAAAATCCCTCCTTAGTGGCTGTCTATATTATATAATGAATGTTTTCTCAACACTTCATGTTTCTAAAACCAATGGTCAAGGCTGGGCGTTGATATACCAGTCAGTTTTTCCTTTTATATACGTATGTTGATAAACAAAAAGAGTAAATGACCACACAAACAACATTCGATCATTCTTTAATATATTGGATGTTAGAGGCTTACAAGAATTGGTGAATCATTTAAATTAAAAATATTATAAACCTAGGAAATTCGATTCAATAATAGAAGTAAAATAATTGTTTAGAAATATTTATCATAATAAAGAGGTCAATTTTTTATCACCAAAAACAGATCAATAAGAGTTGCGAAGTTAAAAGTATTAGTTAGAATTTTAAATTTATAAGACTATTCAAGAATAAGAAAAGAGTTGAATTGATTTATTAGAACTTATTTTGAAAATCTAGAATGTGATAATGAAACATTGAAATTGTATAGATATCATTATATTATTTTACAATTTTGATTAGCCCAAGATATAGAGGAAATTACCAAATTATGAGGATTAAAAATTTGTATTATAATGATTTAGATAATATTAAAGATGAATATTCAAGTTTTGATAAGGAAACAAATTTTAATGAAGAAAAAAGTTCTGATGAAAGGGGAATTGGTGCCATAGGCATCTGGCATGGAGAATCGAAGTTGTTCATGCTCAGTCATTCCGATCGGTCAGCCGGCTGCCATCTTGTCCGCCGTGTTGGATGTTGGTGATATTGACCTTGACCCGGTGACCTTTGACCTTGAAAAAACCAAAATGCAAACGATTTATAAAATTTAACAATTTATTAAACATTTATTAACAATTTTATTAAAAAACATTTCTGGAGGTTCCCCCAGCACCACGCCCAGCAGACGACTGACCCCCACCACCAATTACTATTAGCTGTTTATTTGGCAGGTCTCTACTACCCACCACCCATCATTAATACCCATGCTATCATATGCATTCATTTTGGTTTTTTCGCTTGACATTTGTTTATACATTGCTGGAGAACGCCATCCTGGATTTCATGTTTACTTTTACATTACCTAGGTGGCCCTAGTGTATCAATAATCGATTTTGCCACAAGGCGGAAGCCATTTTTGTTTATGTTTTTAAAGTATAGGTTGTGCTGTCGGCGTCCTCCATGTTGGATTTTATTTTTAACACTTAGGTGGCGTTAATTTCTCGTTTTCGCTGCTAGGCGAAATGCCGGTACCTGCTCATTCTGTCGATTTAGCTGCCAAGCGAACTGTCGGCTCTCATATTCAGAGACATAAAAAACCTGTAATTTTTCATCCTAATAAGAAGGTTATTCTTCGAATTAGCATCATACCTACATGCATAATGCAGCACTTTGACTGCCTGTATGATTTATTAAATCCATATTTTTATTGAAAATCAGGTCGATCGCTGTTTAGCATGCGAAGTTGTCAATTCTATCTCTCAACTTCTTTACACTCTTTCATCTTTCAGTGTTGGAGATGCCTTGTTTTTCTTTTGCTGCTGCTGTTGCGGCTCGCTCCCGATGTGTCTTACACCAGCTCTTGGGATGTGTGTCTGTAACGGTAGCACTACCTTCAAAACACTCTAGGCATGGGAGACATCCAAGAACCTCTTCGTCCTGTTGCAGATAGACGGGTGGGTGTTTGTAGATGAATTTTATTTAATGTTGTGCATATTCGAGAAGCAATTCTTTACGGGTGTATGCAAGCTCGGTATCTTTGTCGAGTGCTGCAAGTGATTTAATATTTCAGATTGCCGTGATAGCTGTTAAATTTTTTGTCCACTAGTACAACATTCAATCAAATTCACAATGTTTTCTCGACGAGAAAATGAAGTTCTGAGTGATATGTGGTGATTGTTGACGCCACGGGTTGGTCTGGCCTGTCCATTCTCCACAATGGCGGTGCTCGGAGATGCTCCATTGTCCAACACTGTCCCAAATTTGCGTGAATGTCCGAAACTTGAATTCTTAAGTTGAAAGGTCCGAAATTGGTTTTGTTTAATTTGCTGAAGGCTTTTAACACATGTACTTTGGCAGAGTACATTATACATACATGGACCCTATACAAAAATATTAACCTTGAATTTTGCATGACACAAACCAAAAAAATTTTGCTGTAAATGACAAAAGTTACTCACAAAACATGACATAAACACACATAGGCACTGTTTACTAGTAAAGTTATTCTGCATGTCGCGAGATGTAAACGGCTATTGTGACTGACAGAAATTATACAGAAAAGTCCTGAGACGTGAATAGAGGGAACAAAGAAATCTGAAATGCCGTGAGATGTAAGCACAGGAAAACAAAGTACACTGAGGCGTCGGGGACATAAACAAACATGCACTGATCTGGTTCACCACACTTGTACTCATACATTTTTTCATTGTTCCTGTTGAGTGACCCTACAAGTTGGGAAAGCCATTTGACATGTAGGAGGCTGCAGGGATTCTTATGTGGGTCCCCACCTTACCTGGCTTACCAGATTAAGGTGGAAACTGACGAATTTTCCCGGTGCCATAACTCAATGAGCATGAGTTAGTGAGGGTCATGCGGTCGATGACCCATGGATCCCTGGAGTCCTCTGTCGGGTTGTGGTGATTGCAGATAATGATATTACCAGTAACTCAATACACCTAGTGGTTTTTACTCTTATGCTGGTGAGACTGTGAGCCACCTCACATGCTTTATTTACACTGTTCGCTGCAAGTGGGCACAGCACCCTAAATACCCACAGGGGAAAAACAAATAAAAAACTAGCTGTTGCTCAAGGTATTTATTGTTCCTTGACGCACATGCCCACTTATGCTATCACATACCAAACTTATACAAGTCCTGTTTGACTTACAGGATGACAGAATGGTCAACCCCTCTGCACTAAGAAGCAAAATGTTCCAGTTAATTACGTTACTATTGAAATTAAAATGGTTGCAGCAAAAGTTGAAGGTGCCAAGGGGGTCCGCATGGAGCGAAACTCATGTGCTGCCAGCCGGCCCGAGTACTGAAGTCAAATAACATCATGGCATTGGCTTCCGCTAATGGTGGCCGAAGCTGGTGCCAAAATTTGAGTGAAAAAATGTATTGACCCTCTTACAATAAACAAAGTGTTCCATAATGAAACTACAAGGTAAAATACACAATGGTGACATCACCATATTTAATTAAGTGTCAATTAAGTCCGTGACTTTGATGTCATAGGTTATGTCACCGCACTAAATAAATGTAATAAATACTTGGGAGCCAGGTAAGGCAGTCTGCTGAAAAGGAAATAAACTAATATACTTTATCTTAATAAAAATAACTTAAATGATTAAAATTAACAAAATAACAGTTTTCAAAACGATCATACAACTTCCGGTAGGCTTCGCCGACGGGCGAGTCCAAGTGTTCCAACCTGGGTACGCTGGACGAGTCCATCCTTGAAAAAGGGTGTGGGTAGCCATTCTCGTTTTTTAGAATTTAATAAAATAATTCTACTCTACTAAATTGATTGGCTATGGTGTTTTAATACTTTTGGTGGCTTCGGGATTTAATTCCCCACTTTTTAACTACACTCGGGGTAACGTAGCACTATTTCCCTGACCATTAGGCCAGTCGACGTTACATCAGTAGGGGAGATGCCGGACGTCGCGGTGCGAGATCCCCCGACGTTTTCTCCAATGGATGGTGCACCTGATGGCTATAGCATTCGGGGAGACACCATGTTTGACCGCTTGTTATTTCCCCCCAAGAGTTACCTCTTTAGGCAAATAAAGCAAGTCAGTTACTTGTGTCACGTAGTACATGACGACAAGGCGGGTGTGTTCCTTTCTCGCCAGCCCATACTAGGTTGCTCGTGGCGCGGTGTTCTCTTCGTCACGGAGTCGGCTAGGTGGTGTAAGTGAACTACGGAGGTGCAAGTGGTCACGAGAGCACATGTGGACGCCTGGTTCATGTCAACATTTAATGAAACCCTAATTGAATATAGTTTAAAAGTACAATTAAACTAAAAGAAGAAATGAGACCATGGAGTGGTAAAATAATGATGAGCTAGGAAGATATATAAAAACAAAACACTGTCATATTTGTGGGATAGAATTTGACATGTGACGTCTTTTGGGAATAGGAACCTCGCTGACCCACTTTGCGAGCATATCACAGTTGACACGTGCCACAGGGCAGGTGGCGAGCCGCAGTACACGTGTCGCTGAGGCGTAGGCCTCCCTGCCACTCCCCTTCACCACCCTAGGCCTCTTGCCTGCCCGGGAGATCCGTGGAGTGCAGAGGTTTCACGCAATATCACCAAATAATCATGTGTATTTCCCCTAAACTCAAAATATACGCACCACGGAAAAATAGCTGACGAGCTGGATATTGGTGCCGAGAATACCCCCCTCCCCCTTGGCTAACCACAGGACAATGTGGAAACGCCCCGAAGAAATAGCTGACGAAAGTAAGCTAGGGGCGAGGTACTACCCCCCGCCCACAATCTTCCGGAACCACGCCACGCGTTGTGAAAGGCATTGTTCTGCGTTCCACCCCCTCACCTCCTCCCCCTCACCTCCTCCCCCTCACCTCCTCCCCCACAAGGTGACATGTGGGGGATCAGTTGATTATTACCGCCCAGAGTAGGAGGTCAGTTCATTAGTACCGCGCAGAGAGGTTAGATCAGTAGACCATCGAGCAGCCAGTTGAAGATCGCCGCGCAGAGAGAGGTCAGCCGCGCCATTTTGGCCGGGGGAAAATCGGACCCCTGGCCACGTCAGTAGAACATCACCGCAGTGAGACGGCAGCAACAGCGGGCCTTTGCCAAAGGCCGCCCATCACCGGAGCTCACCCTCCACAANTTGCCAAGGCCGCCCATCGCCGGAGCTCACCCTCCACAGCTGACATCATTCCAGCAAGAGTTAAGTATACAATCACCATCAAGAGAAGCCCCCCTCCATCACGAAGTCGTTAGAAGTCGTTAGCAGTCAATCTGAGTAACCAAATTATTAGAGTACCACACCTCTCAAGTGTTGATGTTGTTTATTTGTGAATATATCCGAGACAATATATTCGTCCTTCAAAATACAACAGTAAAAGACTACCTTATTACAATACCCTCAACCTCCAAGCACATTATAGTCGGTGCTTGGAGGCATTAACTCTGACCCTATAAGCCACCATGTCTTCCACAGTGGCGGTATAGCGTGAAATTCAATAATAAAAAAAAAACTATTCGAGGGCATGATTATGTGATGGGGAACTTTTAAGGTGTGGCATGTAATACATGTAATTTAAATTTAAAGCTACCAAACTTTATTCTGGTAACAATTCACAAACTTAAGCTATGAATCAAAGTTATTATTACAATGGATATTAAAACTTACTGAAAATTATTAAGGCACAAATGTTGTACCAAACACTAAAGAAGACAATAGTACATTTTCGAAGACAGTTATTATTGATCAGTACAAAGAACCATACGAAATATCTATATGGAATTTTAGTAAAACAGATTATTATGATATAGTTATTGAAAATGTTCCCACATGTACTAAAAAACAGCACATAAAATAGGAAGGAGTCTTGCAAAATTTAGTTATTGAATTTAGGTTTATTGATGCATTTAGGTTTATAAGAACTTCCTTAGATAAAGCTGTACACAATTTAACAGAGGTTAATGGTTATTATAAATCAAAATGTAGAAGGAAAAGTAATATTACAAAAATATAAATACTGCCAGTCAATGGAAATTTAATAATAAAACAAACATCAGAGTGTAAATAGTATGGTAAAAAATTCAGTAAATTAATATATTTATCTAAATCCGAGAATATATTAAAACAATTGTAAAAAAATATCTACATCTAGTTTTAAGAAAAGGTGTATATCTATATTAATAGGCTAATAGTTGATCTAAATTTAATGAACCACCACCAGAAAACAAAACCACGTATGTGTCGGGAGAGCATGGAGGTGCACTTCTGATGGCAAGAAGGTGCAATTGTGCTTAAACCGTACCAGACCATGAGCGGTCTGATGCACAATCGGCCCTGTCTCAGATAATCATGCGTGGAAGTGTACACCCCTCTCCCCCACAAGAAGAAATATTATTGGACACAACTCTACAAAATTTTCAAACACGACAGTGTGCAAAACAGATAATGTGTGAAGGCACCGGATACAGGACAATTCAGTATGTAAACTGCACTAAGGTTTACCACACCGAGTACCTTACCAGGCGCGAACACGCGATAGTAAACAGAAATGGAAACTTTTTGTGTGGAAACTGTACACAGACCTTTGTCGCATGCAGGTTTAGGGATTAGGGAATGCCGTTGGCTCACATCCATCCCCCCCTCACACCACCACGCCTCGCGCACTTCGCTAGGCACCTTCCAGACAGCATGTGGAACCAGGGCCGGTGGAAAATTTTCAGTACACGTGGAGCGGAAGCGTAGACCTTCCCCCTCCCCCCTTCACCGCCGGACACCTCTCGCCCGCCGCGAGATCTGTGGAGTACAGGGAATTCACGAGATATCAACCAAATAATCGGGCGTATTTCACCTAACTCAGAAAATACGCACCACGGAAGGATCGCTGACGACAGTAGGTATTACCCCTACCCCCACCAGAAACTTCAGAAATCAGGACACGTGTGTTGGAAGGCTTTGTTCGGAGCTCTTCCTCCTCACCCCCTCACACCTCCTTCCCACCCCTAAAATGCGCCACGTGCCGCCGATTCAGGGCAGCGGCTGGCGTGTATAAAACCCCTTTCCAAGAATAGGAGGGGGTCAGTGATATCGGGTACTTCAGGCAGTCATATCGGGGCAGTTGTTAGTTCATCTCCACCGCCGAGAGACGTCAGTTTGAGCAGAGAGTAAGTCAGTACAACAGTTACTAAGGCCGGGATATCGGAACCCGGCCACGTCCGTCAGCCGCATCATTAAGGAGTCAGTCGATTACTACCGCCCGGGTCAGTAAGTTGCTTATCACCGCGTCGGACAGTCAGTTAGTTCAGATCGACCGCCGAGAGACGTCAGTTCGAGCAGAGAGAAGTCAGCCGCGCCATTTTGGCCGGGGGGAAATCGGACCCCCGGCCACAGGTCGTTAGAACAGCACCACAGTGAGCTGACAGCAACTGCGGCCTTGCCAAGGCCAACCACACCGCCGGAGCTTGCCCACCATAGCTGACAGCACTCACCACTGAGTTAAGTATGACAATCACCGTCACAGAAGCCCCACTCAACCAAGAATTCGCCCAGTAAATCCGAGTACCCGAACTAGCACAGTACCGCACCTCTCAAGTTTTGATGTTGTGTATTTGTGAATATAGACACGAGACAATATATTCATACTTCAAAATACCACAGTCATAGTCTACCTCATTACCAAACCTGCAACCTCCACGCACCTTATAGTCGGTGCCTGGGGGACATTAACTCTGACCATATAAGCCTCCATGTCTTCCACAGTGGCGGTACATGAGTCGTTGTCACCTTGTTACCCGTGAAACAAAAGTGATTGGAACTCAATATTAAATAATAAAAATTTAAAATATTCAGAATTTTAATTTGCAAAGAAAGTGTACTGACATTTCTACTCCATTTCATTTGACTTATATTTATAATATATTAATTATTATGGCCTACCACAGTACAACATCTTTGCTAAAGTTTGTAATTTTGGGTTGATTGTTTCCCGAGATACGGCATAAAAACTGTATTATTTAATGTGGGGCTATTTACAAAATGGTGGTGAAATGAGACTTTGCATATACAATTTTGTTGGATATAATTTATACTGTCAGCATACAAAGTTAAGCTTAAATTTGTTTAGAAATTTCGTGGATATTTAATGTTTATATGGCCGCCATTTTGAAAATATAAGCATCTGACAAACTCAAAAGTTAATATGTTTACATGTCCTGCCATAGTGCTACTTGATTGCCAAATCTAGTAGAAATCGGTTGTTTTTTTCGGAGATATGTAATTATAATTTGTCATGTGATACTGTTTTAGAAAATAGCGGACAAGAGATTTTGTGCGGATACATTTGATGGTTGTAATATATATACAGCCATAATATACAATTCATTGGAATTAATTACATGGTTTAAACGATTTAATGTATGAAACTAAAATAACTATATTGCCATAATTTTGAAAATAACAGTCTGATATACCTAAACCATGTATGTTAACATAATCTACCACAGTACTCCTTGTTTGCCATATTTGGTAGGAATCCGTCCATGGTTTCCCTAAATAATACACAAAAACATAATTAATTCATGTAGCATTATCTTAAAAAAGGCAGACTAAATTGGTTTTGTCTGGCTTATATGATGCTTGTAATAGATACTGTCAGCATACAAAATTTGGTTGAAATTGGTCAAACGATAAGGTAGTTATGCCAAATATACCTAAAATATTTGTATGGACGCCATTTTAGAAATAAGTGTCACACAAAGGTTATTTATATATATACCTTCCTACGATAGTATTACTTAAGTGCCAAATTTGGCGAAAATTGGTTGACTAGTTTTCGAGATATTACATAAAAGCTTTGTAAAGACACATTTGATGTTTGTTATATATACTCCCAGCATACAAAGTTTAGTTGGAATTAATTAAATGGTTTCGAAGCTATAGCATACTATGCTAAAATACCAAGATGGCCGCCATTTTTAATAGGTGTTTGACATTCTTGAAATATATTTGTACGAATCAATTTCCTCAGTACTACTTGTTTTCCAATTACGGTAGGAATCTGCCAATTGTTTCCAGAGATATTACAAAAAACCTTTATTAAATAATATAGTGCTATCTTACAAAATGGCCTACAAAAGTGGGTTTTTTTTCTTATATGATGCTTGTAGTAGATACTGTCAGCGTACAATATTTGGCTGGAATTGGTCTAACTGTTTGGAAATTATACCAAATAAACCTAAAAGAATTGTATGATCGCCATTTTGAAAATAAGTGCCTAATAAAGTTGAATTACTTATATTTACCTGGCCTATTATAGTTTTACTTATGTTCCAAATTTGGTGAAAATCGGCTATGTAGTTTCCGAGATATAACGGAAGAGCTTAATTTTTTTATGTGACGCTATCTTTCAATATGTCGGAACAACAACAATATTCACCTCTGAATTCAATGCTTACACCTTGCGCTGTAAGCGTACAAAATTTGGTCTAAATCGGTTGAATGGTTTCCGAGATATGACATATCACTCTAAATTTTTTAATGACTTCCATTTTGAAAGAATGAAATTCCCAGTGTGGTCGAAAACTAAAAAAGGCAGGTGTCCTTACTCAGTACTATATGTGTACCGAGTTTGGTGAAATTCGGTTAAAGCATTCAAAAATTTAAGGGAGGACACATGCACAGACACACACTTTAACACACACACACAGCACAGACAGGAAAGTGATCATGAAAGCCTTTGTTTACTTCGTAAAGTATGCAAAAATGGACCGTATGCATTGTTAGTTATCTTTAAAGTATCAATATCATAGTGGCTTTTAGAAATGATACTTTTCTAGTTTATATTTGTTATTGTTATTTCATAATTATTTATTTTAAGGATTAAATATGTTATATGGAATCTTATTAATGCAATTGAGTGATCATTATGGTAACTATAATAGTAAAGTTATTTCTAAACATAATTATTATTAGTCAATTAAAATACCTTATTTTCCATTTATATACACAACAATATTTGATACTATATACAGAAAATTTATTGGGTGTTGGTGTTTTAATTTACGAAAAAATAAAATATAAAAATAATGTAGAAATATTGCCTGACAATAGTAGAGCAGGGGACCGCGGTGGTGTAGTGGTTAGACCACTCGCCTCTCAACCAGGCAAACTGGGTTCGATTCCCGGCGTGGCCGCCCTTGGATTTTCGCATGTGGGAATCGCGCCGGACGATGCTGTTGGCCGATAGGTTTTCTCGGGGATCCCCCGCTTCCCCCACCCCTGCATTCCTTGCGCTACCCCACACCCGCCTCGCCCCACCCTCATCTGCTCTCAAGACCTCGATGTTGAGAGCCGCCAAAATCTCTTCACTCACTCAACATTAGAGTCATAATATTTGGACCAAGTAATTGTGGAAATATTAATATTTAAAGATTAAATTTGTATAATAAAGTGGATAGTTAAATTCTAATAAATTGTATGTTAACTCAAATAGTTTAAATCAAGCAAATTATTTTCCACTACAAAGAATTTTGTATAGTTATCATAAAAATTACAAGAACAAATCTATTATTTATTTAATAATAAGGAAGAAATGATTCCTTTAGGCGACGAAGGAAATAATTCGTTAGTTATAATTAGGGGCATGGACATTTCGCGATCGCGA
The DNA here is from genome assembly GCA_002778355.1 of Clitarchus hookeri. Classification (NCBI taxonomy): domain Eukaryota; kingdom Metazoa; phylum Arthropoda; class Insecta; order Phasmatodea; family Phasmatidae; genus Clitarchus; species Clitarchus hookeri. The sequence continues at coordinate 85,195 of NQII01004705.1, read as the reverse complement.
ATAAACGACGACAAACGCGAAATCGTCACAAAATTTAGTTTTTACGCGAAATATGGCATATCGGACTTTAATGCGCTAAATATAACCACGTTTTCCAGTAAAATTTTGTTTACAGTATTGCAAAGCAAACACGCGCTCATATTTTAACACTAGGTGGCGAAATACCGTATCTCGGCATGCATAGGCTGTACATAAAAAAAAACCGGCTACAGAAAGTTTGTTGCGACTTATTTACGAGATATTGACATTTAAAAAAAAAATTTAACCTCCAAAACATGTTCAGGAATTGGTCTACAAACAGTACATTTTAATGTTTTATCTTAGTTTGTAAAAAGGTAAAAAAAATGTGAATAAATAAATAGCGTTTCAATCGCGCAATAATTTGTTCACTCATGTTCATAAACAAAATATCCTTTATCGTGCACGCGTAGAAAGTAAACATGGTGGAGCTCGGTCATAGCTGCCGTACATGAGAAAATAATTACGCTGTTGTACGAGAGAAAGATATCTTACGTAGGTCGCACGCCCGCCACTGCGCCACAAATGCACATTGATAGACGCCATTTTGTGTAACATGTTGCCGTGTTTTTGCTTTCTCAAGTCACGATACCACCTGTGGAATACTATACGCGGGACGTTTATTTGTAAACAGTTAAAATGTTCAATTGTACTGTTGCGTAAGGTAAAAAACATTACTATATCGTATTTAAAAAAAAGGATAGTTCCTGGTGCTTCTTAATTCTTTGCCCAGTATAGATTATACACCTAAGTTGACAACACTAGTTTCCACTGTTTTTATTTGGTATTTACTTTACTATTTGTTTTTGCGTTGGTTCCTGTTACGTGTGTTAACGTATTTTAATACTCAGACATTGTTTAATATACCATGAACGGGAACGGGATTTTAAAACTGATGGTTTTTTCATATTTGATGAACGAAAGAAAACTATGATGTGTAAATACTGCGGTAATTATTAAGTTTAGGGTTTTTTCTGAAAAACACAAAAAAAAATTATGATATATTTCTACTCTACTAATCACGTAGAACACGAATATATTAGGGGCGTAGCTTTAAAATAAATACAACATATTTTAGAAAAATTGAACAAAATTGCGAAATGAGCAGTATAGCCAGTTTGTTTAAGTTTCTGAACGAAACGTCCTAGACCAACAAAAGTTGCATTAATGGGTTCTGCACAGCTTACCTTGTTCATATTCAAGAGGGCGTAATGTTAAAATAAGTAGAACATATTTTGAAAAACTTGCGAAATATGTTTGTTTACGTCTATTAACGTCCGAGGAATTATACCAGCCCCGTACCTAGGTAAGGCAATTTACATTCTTTTGGTGTGTTTTACGGTTCCTTTAAATCCCTACAATCCTACATTCACAGTTTAGTGTAAAACCCAAACATCCTAGGTTAGTATAAAACCCTACTATCCAAGGTTAGTGTAAAATCCAAACATCCTAGGTTAGTGTAAAACCCTACAAATTCTAGGTTAGCTTAAAAATGTAAAATAGTGACTCACCCATTGTGGGGTTAGGTGGGCACATATTATGAAATTAGTCTGACGTTAATGCCCCTAGTATATTCGTATTCTGCATCATTAGTAGAGTAGAAATATATCATAATTTTGAAATTTTTTTGTGTTTTTCAGAAAAGCCCCTAAACTTAATAATTACCACCAATTGTTTGGTGTCAGAAATATAAAAAAAAACATTGTTGATAAAAAATTGTTTGCATTTGTAGGAAGTTTTCCTTTGCTGAAAACACTCATGCAGACAGAATTCCTGCAAGGCTATCTTGCTTTACAGCAGTATGTTTCAGGAATTTTGAAAGAAGGGCAAACTACTGATGTCCTCAATGTTTTGCATGGTCTACGTGAGCAACATTCAACTTTTGTGTCACAAACTGTGTCCATGCTGGGGATTCCCACATCAAATGCAGACAGCGAGCGGGCTTTCTCTGCATATGGACACATTTTAACCGATTTGCGGACAGGCATAAAACCGAACAACATTGAGCTAATACTTACCAAATACTTTGGTGCTAGCATGTAAATTTACACTGTTCTAAACAAGATATATATTTTCTTGTTATAGGATTTGGTGTTCTCATTTTAAAAATTTTGTGTTGAATTATTGTTTGTGTTCTTAAGTTAGAAGTATTAATTTTTTGTCTACATATATTGGCATTTATCAATTTNTCGTATTCTGCATCATTAGTAGAGTAGAAATATATCATAATTTTGAAATTTTTTTGTGTTTTTCAGAAAAGCCCCTTAACTTAATAATTACCACCAATTGTTTGGTGTCAGAAATATAAAAAACAACATTTTTGATAAAAAATTGTTTGCATTTGTAGGAAGTTTTCCTTTGCTGAAAACACTCATGCAGACAGAATTCCTGCAAGGCTATCTCCCTTTACAGCAGTATGTTTCAGGAATTTTGAAAGAAGGGCAAACTACTGATGTCCTCAATGTTTTGCATGGTCTACGTGAGCAACATTCAACTTTTGTGTCACAAACTGTGTCCATGCTGGGGATTCCCACATCAAATGCAGACAGCGAGCGGGCTTTCTCTGCATATGGACACATTTTAACCAATTTACGGACAGGCCTAAAACCGAACAACATTGAGCTAATGCTTGCCAAATACTTTGGTGCTAGCATGTAAATTGACACTGTTCTAAACAAGATATATATTTTCTTGTTATAGGATTTGGTGTTCTCATTTTAAAAATTTAGTGTTGAATTATTGTTTGTGTTCTTAAGTTAGAAGTATTAATTTTTTGTCTACATATATTGGCATTTATCAATTTGGCACTTGTTTCGGTAGTGAACTCTGTTTGTACAAATATATATATGTTTTTCTGTACTGTACATTTTACATTTTGTAGTGCTGTGTTAAATGTAATCATCAAATAATATTTTTAATTTGAATTTATATATAATTTTTTAGTAGCCAGTAAAGTGAAATGTGAAAATCCTGGTTTTTTACAAATTATTTCCAGTTTATCTACCTACAAAAGACAATTCCATTATTTTATAGTTTTTTGCGCTGGATTTTCAAACATTCATGACGAACAGTAAAGTTTTTATTTACCGCTTTAATGTTTTTAAGTGAATTTTTGTACCGCTTTTAACAATTTTTTATGACGAAATTTGGAAATGTTATTTACCACTTTTAGGGGGCCTTAGTTATAATTTATGATGTTATTTTAGAAAACCAGGATATAATTAGAAATTTTTTTAGTAGAGGCATATATTTAATATTTATGTTTTTATTTAATATTTTTTATATTATTAAATTGATTGGTTCAAATGTATTGATAATTTTATTCAAGTTTAGTATTTTTATTATTTATGTTAAATATTTTTCATACAAATAAATTCAAACTTTTTATTAAAGTTTGTTGTTTATTAAATGGATCGCAGTCAAATATTAATGAAGCTTAATAATGTCAATAAAACAAAAACTTTTGAACAGTTAAACGATCTGTTTCCTGGTGATTATTTGAAGTCAAATTATCATGTTGGTTCCGGTATTGCCGAATATACGTTGAGCTCGATAATATCATAAAGGTTTTTCTATCTAAAAGGTACAATTATTATCATCATCTGAAGAATTTAATTACATAAATGACTTGTACATTAGATACAAGGCTAAAGCTAGAATTGGTAGATCTAGTCATGAATATGATATTGAGTTCATTTCAGATAAAAATTTGAATAAAATTTATAATTAATTAACTTATGTAAAATAAGTATATCATAGTCTTTTAAATATATCTTAAATACACCATTCTGTATTGCACTATTTTCCATTCGTGTATAAATATCGATATATTCGTGACATATTACACTGCGCTATTCTTCGTTCTCATTATAAATCAATGTGTTACTATCGTAGTGTTTACATATGTTGATCTTCGAGACAGTATATAATGTATTTATCCTCTGTCTGTATTTTTGAATGAATTATTTCATTTGAAAATCAATATTTTATGATTGAGAGGGCTTAAAAGAGAGGTTGTCGGCACTAATTGGAGCGAAGCGAAAGTAAGTTTTGATGATCACTTTTTTTGAACAACGATTTTGTAATGAAGATGAGCGATGCAAAAAATCTGAGTTGGGACCAATGCATTATTTACTATTTACGAAATTAATGTTTTTATTTCTAGACCAGCGCGATGCCCAGCGAAAGCTGAAAACTTACTACCGTCTGCGGCACGAGTCTTCAGGGAAGTTGACAGAATTTTTTTTTTGTCGCACGAGCAGTGACAGTTTGGAATTTCTGTTTTCTAGTTTAATTAATCTTCTGTAAGACCAACTATTTTTCCCAACATATATTCTAAATAATGATTAAGAACTAGTATCGCTCGTCCACTTTGGTATTAAAGCAGTTAGCACTATTTTATTTCTCTCGAGTGTTTTAATTTTGTTTTATGTGGTGGTTTCAAGCTGTTGTTCCAATTACGTACTTTTTCAGTAGATTTTATAAAGAATCTTTGCTGGTTTAATTTATTGTGTTGTACAACCTGTTTGTATGTGTACCCCATGTTTTATGCTAGTATCTTATTAGGAGGAGGCCATATTGACAGGAATACATAAGGCGAGTTAATGCCACTAAAGGGATTACTGTCATGTGTTGTGTATGTAATCTACAAGTTTTTTCACGTCGTTAACACACTAAGAAGCATTTTCACGAGTCTTTCCATACGTGTGGCGTTTCATATGTTTTAGAGTGCCCGTTCCTGTTACGCTACGTTTTACATTAGATAATACAATTTCACTTGTGATTTAAACTTATATAAAAATCACAGCTCAGTAACTTTTCTGTCGAGTTTCACCTCATCTCTATGCAAAGGGTACTGTGGAAGGTCATCTAACATTTTTGGTAAGAGTTCTCTCATTTTCAAAGCACCGGTGTTATTCTCGTAGTGTTGTGTATCATATACTTGTACCGTTAAACTGATCTGAACCAATGTATGTGGGGCGTCTTACCACCTGTGTGCACTATATCAAAGATAGATTAGCTTCAATCGTCCGCCATTGTGCAAGATAAATGCCAACAAATGTATTGTTAGCCTTACATTACTTCTCAAGAACTCGACCATACCTTCCGCTTGATAGGAAGGTATTAAACATGTGTTTAACATGCGTGTCAAACGCATGTTAATTTAATTTCAGTCTTTTGGTACCTAATCATTATTACTTACAAGATGCCGCGGTGATGTATAGGTTAGAATACTCGCCTTTTAGCAAGGCAAACCAGGCTCGATTCCCGGCGAGGTTGCCCCCGGATTTTCGCATTTGGGAATCTATCCGGACGATGCCGCTGGGCAGCAGGCTTTCTCGGGGATCTCCCGTTTCCTTGCATTCCGGCGCTACTCCATACTGAGCTCACTTTACCCTTATCGGCTCTCAAGACCTCGATGTTAAGAGCCGCCCAAATCTCTCCACTCACTCACTCAACATTACTTCATTACAAATGAAGTAAAAATGACTAATTTTTGATATAGGTAACTAACGTACTTTTTTAATTTAGCGGTTATTATAAGAAGCTAGGCTATTTTATAATTTCCCATTTAAATGTTAAATATCTTAAAAAATAATTTGTTACAGCACGATGAAATTATTTTTCGTTTTGGATATATTTTTATTTACCAAAATAATTTTTGTATCGTCTGGTCCAGTTTATAAAAAATATCAATGGTGCCCTTAATGAGAAGAAATTGAGAACTACTGTTGTTGAGTTCGTTGTCTCAACGTAATTTCACACGGACAGTTATGCTAAAGTGCATTGCATGTTAAACAGGCATTTGTACTCTACCTATAACATATCATAACATAGCATGTTTTGTGTAAGTTTTTTTTACAGCTGTTACTGTTTCAGCGTGATTAAACATGAAGACTTAACTACAGAATTAACTCACAGATAAATAATTTGGTAGTACTTATAACTGTTCCCATATTGCTGGCGAACTCTGATTATAGCAACCACCTGTTACTTCATTGCAGGGCAGCAGAAAGGGAACGGGAAGGTGTCCCCGTCGTACTATATGCCATCAAGTCATCGCGGTTTGATTTCTTGCAGAAGCCACATATTGCTTGTCCTTCGAAAAATGGAAACTTTCTCTCTGCACTGCAACCCTTCTTAACTGCGATAAGGCGTTAATCTGTACCTATGGCCACCACTGAGCTGGTGTAATCATACATTAATCACCACGTTACAACTAAACGTATTTCCAGCCTTAGGCACGGCGAAAAGAAATTACTCTGTTTATTGCAATACGCATAAAAAAATTAATCATAAATTATTTAGAATAGTTCTTTACATCCCACGTTTTAGCAATACAATCTGCGGGTGAACAACTCGCACACACAGTTTTATTTACCAATGAGTAATTTACCTGTGCTATTCCCTACGCTGGCCGAGTTGCCTGAACAGTTCAGAACTACACGGGTCAAATATAGGGAAATATCTTATTTACCACAAGTCTGAAAATTAAATGCATATTTACACAGATTCTATCCGCACACGTTCAATTTTACATGCACAGGTAATGCCTGTGCAGGTAGAACGTATTGTAAAACGAAACGTGTTTGGGCGCTTTTAGCATAACAGGCCGCACCAGCGATTTCAACCTCCTCAGTGATCTTGGGCGTGGGTTTGGTTTGCAGAAAAAAGAGAAAAATTCTTTTATTACGTATTACGCGACTCTCCATGTTAGGTTAAGAATTTGTCAGTGTGTAACAAGTCTCTATTTTAGTTTGCCGGCGTATACTGTTTTGAAAAATTATTTGTGAAATTATAAGATTGAGATAAATTTGAATACGTGAACTTCGTCCATCCCTTCGCTTAAATGTATAATCATGTGTAATGGAAATTACTATTATGAGCGTAATAAAACACTCCCTTTTATGCAGATTGTATAGCAAACAGAAGTTGACCTACGTGGTCCTAGTCCCTGGCAGGAAAGTAATACATTTTATCCTTAAAGCATCTCTCATAAATAACTCACCACCATTAAAAATACTTCACTAGAATTTTTTTCCTAATTTGATTGAAATTTAAAATGTAATACAACACGAAAATGTGTAATTTATCTTATTTTAACTGATACGAGCAGTATCATGTTCTTTGTATAATACTTTCAAATGTAGGTAAATAAATCTTAATTCAAACAAGACTAATAGCTTTTATATTTTTAATATAATAAGACATTTCTTTCAGAATAGTTTTAGTGTAGTTAAACCTTACAGTGATTTCATGTGTAGAGTAGGGAACGAAAACAGCTCCGATGATCATAGACGTGACATAATTTAAAGTTTAAAGGTTTCTAAAAATTATTTTAAACAAGGAAAATAATTTATATTAAATTATTTATAATCTTTATATTAAAAAATATAATCTGAAAGGAAAATTACTGTGCACTATGTAATTAAATTTGTCTTACTTCCCAGTATGGCGAATGTTTCAAATGCAGAGATGGTCTAGCTCAGAGCTAATAATAATACATATTATTTTTATGTCAGACACATACAGTTTAAACTTATTTTCTTTTTTGTATTTCTTATTAATTATAAATCAGAAAACCATTTAATATTACTCGTTGAGTTTAATAACATTACGTACATTCTCTAATGCTTAAAATTGACAAAACGAATTCTAAGAAAACAGAATCATTAAAGAACATTTTTTTTCCTTTCGGTTGCTACTACTTCAAACAAACATTTTACCTGAAAACGATTACTAAGCACGGCACTTTAAAACAATTTAATAACAGGAAAATATCAAGGATTATAGATATATCTTTAAAATAGTATTTTTACATAACTAGAATGATTATGTATGTTTTGGAACATCGGCATCTGTCGTCGAAACTCGGAGCTGTTCATACTGTAAGTCCAGTCACTCAGCGGCCATTTTCCCCTCAAAATTCCCCCCTTTTTCTCTTAAAATCGATTATTTTCCCCTCAATATCGACTAAATTTCCCTCAAATCTTCCCTTTTTCCCTCAAAATTTCTCTTTTTTCTCTTTGAAAAGGTATAAGCCCCCCCCCC
>NQII01004705.1:54502-77103 GCA_002778355.1 Clitarchus hookeri | reverse complement strand
CCCCCCGATGCAAAAAGATACCACCCAAATTCCCAAAAAGCTCATTTCATAAGATTCGGAGGGGCTTCTTCTCAAGGACAGAGCAGTGGTGACCATTTTGGTTTTATAGGTATAGGATATGCCAAATTAATACATGGGATCCAGGATCGGAGCCGGAGCTGACCAGTTGCCATCTTGGTTCTGTCAGCCATCTTAGCCGCCATAATGGATACAGGTGACCTTGACCTTGAACCCAAAAAACTCGAAAAATCCCCAAACATTTATTTAAAAAGGTTAAAAATTATTTACAACATTTTATAAAAATCTATAAAATAATTATTACTAAACATTTATATTTTAAAATTAATTTTAATAACTTACATTTCTAGTGGTCCCTCCAGCACCATGTCAAGCAGACGACTGATCCTCCTCCAATCAATCACATTGTCTTAACATTCCCCTCCCCTACCAGTGTTTCTCATTGGTTAATTAGTCGGTAGGCCACCACCCCCCCCCAACCCTACTCATTCCGTCGTATGCAGTCATCCAAAATTTTTTGTTTGTCATTTGTTTATACATTGCTGGATGCCGCCATATTGAATTTCATGTTTTCATTTTCAACACCTAGGTGGTGCTAGTGTAGTAATTATCGATTTACCCACCAGGCGAGCTGACGATTAAGCCACCAGGTGGCAGCAATATTTGTTTATGTTTTTTAATGTATAGGTTTGATGTCGGCGCCCTCCATAGTGGATTCTATTTTCAATGTTTAGGTTGTGCTAATTTGTCGGTTATGCAGCCTGCTATCGGCGTGTACCGAATGGTGACATTGACAATTTCTGAAAAGTATGTAAATCGTCATAATTTATTTTTTGTTTTATTTTTCAATTCATTTATACTTAAAATATTTTTATATCAAGTATAAGTATTTTAAAATAAAACACAAAATTTTTCTTTAACAACTTATTTTATTTGGTGATGGACAAAATGAGAAAACACATATACACAGGTTTATTAATTGCAATATTCTGTGTTTACTGCTCTATGTCCGCATCGTCGATTCAGGAATTGTAGCGGGCTGGCAAACTCCACCACTTGACATACGACCATTCATTATGCAGTTTCAGCACCTTCTCAACCAAATACATATCTGGAAACTTTGTAGGCAGGATCTCCTCTGTGTAGAAACCACCATGGATGGAAACATTATTCAGATCCTAGAGAAAGTAGGTCCTCGGAGCATAGTTGCGTATATGTTGCATACGAAAGAGTTCGAGGTTTCAATTCGCTGTTAACCCATTCTCGAAGATGCCTTTCTGTTTGGAGATGCGCACCAGGTCTCCAACTTTGGCTTTAGACTTGTGTGGGTCCCACCTTTTCACACCAGTGTCCAAGGTTCGAAGCAGGGAGTCGCCTTTCACGTCTTCGATCTTCATGTGAGTGGTAAAATGGACTGTAAAATTATACCCACGAACGAGTTTTGGGAGTATATCCAACCACTTATAGTTGCCATTCGCAGCGAAATGCCTCAACATTTTTCCATTCAGAGTCCTGTCGAACCTCTCGACGATAGAAGCTTTGAGATTGATGTAAATGGATAATGATTTATGTTATGTTTCTTCATCTGGGACTTGAACTTCGCATTGTAGAATTCCTTGCCCTGGTCGGTTTGCAGATCAGTCGGGATGTGTCTTTCGCGCAATACATCAGCCATTGCCTAGGTGACATCGTGTGTATTATTCGACTTGACAGGCCTGGCCCAGGCGAATTTCCTATATGGATCGATGACAGTCAACATGTATTTCTAGCCCCTGTAAACCCAAGCATATGGTATGGTATCATCTCCACGAGGTCGGCTTGAATAGGACGTTCATCCCACATATCACGACCTTGCGGCGACGGAAGTTGTGTCTCGCAGATGTGTGCAGTTCATTGGCGATTCCCAATCGACTCATTCTATATAGCCTCCCTCCTTCAGTTCTTCGATAATTTTATTATATTGACAGTGTGGGAGTAATTTCCAACCCTCTGCGAAGTAAGCAGTAGTTGCAGCCTATCGACCACCTCGTTCGTGTCGTCCCATAATATGTAGTGGGTGTTCTTGTCGTCGTCTACCTTCTTCAGACCTTTGCCTTTTCAGCGCTAGGCCGCTGAAGAGGTCTTCGAAAATGTCGATTTTTTTTAGATATCTTCGTCCTTATACACACCTGTCTCAGGATTGTTATCTCGATAAATTGCATGTGTGAGTTCGAGCAAAGTCTTGTATTCCAGCAGGTTGGATTCTGTAAACTCCCTGGGCTCATTGCGAAATAGAAGTTCGTAAAGCCCGGGGGTTTCATCTGTCTTGCCTACTTGGATGATCCCACCAGGTAGAAACTCTATTTCACCAGTACTGAGGACCCATTTATCATTATGCCTGTTTACACAGTATGTCGTATCATTATTGCGAGATGTGTACGATCGTAGATAGCGACGAACCAGAGCATTGGGTTTGAAGACTCTCGTCCATACTTTTTTCTTGTGTGGCAAATCCGCATCTGATCCATCATCCCGATTTGTTTGTACATCATTATGTTTTCGCTTTTTCATAGGTTCAGCAGAATATTCCATTTCGGTCTTCACGATTATGGTTGCTCCAACACGCTCCCTGAGTGCATCGAGACGATGAGTATGGGCTTAACAATTTTTTCACTTAAAAGGTCGCGTGAAATTTTGACTCTCTTAGCTAGCAAATACTTCGAGCTAACAGACTGTATCGTCCGATGCAGGTCGCTGGCAATGTCCGACATCGCACTGAATAAAAATTGTTACTGTTGCTCACTTTTATAGGTTTAGTTTCGGATCTCCACCAAAATACTTTCGATCTCACCCAGGCGTTCGCTGCAGACATCCAATATGTCCCTGTTGTAATTTTGAATATCCGTTTTCGTTGCGAGGTGGGAAATTGAGGTAGTGAGTGTACATGTAATATATCCTTCCAGGTTTTTCCAATTATCTTCATTTTGCACAGATGCCACATTCCGTCTGTCTATAATTTGCCTTCGTACATTGTAACGTGCTCGTCCATGGTCATCTTATCGTCTTCACATGCTCCATCTTCGCTCCGATCTCGGATATGTAGTTCTGAAAGAATGTGTTTTTTTTTCGGTCAGCACACTGCGCAATTCTGAGACGATGCCATTACCATTTTCGAGGACGAACTGTACAGTAGCAGCATCCTCGGATCGTTTGGGTAGGCAACATTTCGAATTATCCTTCTACCAGCATCACAAGTTCCATCGTTTCTTGGCACGAGACAACTTCAATCTTCGTCTTCGTCAAGACACAGCTTGAGGCTAATTTGTCCGAATATCGATATGCTGTAACTCATTCTCGACGGTCAGCGATGAACTCATCGAATCCCTGTCGGCACCTCCAATTATTTAGGTGCCAGTCCTCAACCAATGTCAAAAATCCGTATTTATCTTTCCATCACAAGGCACACAGACTCTTGAAATCTGATAGCATCATGTCTGAATTTACATGATCTTCGTAAACATGCCGCAAATTAATATCGTTCATGCGAAACAGCACCAACATGTTTGCGTTATCGCAGAGCAGCTGTTTAGGTATGTGCTAATAAGTCTGGCCAAGGTATACACAGTCCATGTTTGCCAATGATTTACTAGGAGGCACTATGGCTTCGTTATCGCTGCAAGGGAAATAACCCACGCCATCCACGACTTGCAGTATTCGTGCCAGTCGTTGGTATTTCGGTTGCTGGAGCGATTTTGAATGTAGGTACACATTCTTCCAGCAGGCTCAATATGATGCATCTTTTCGCATAATTTGATGGTCCCGCGATGATGCAGTGTGCTGTTTTTCTAAATACACTTCCATGTTGTGATTCGTGGGAGATAGCTTCATCTTCAGCTGTAATGCGTACGGGTAGAGTAACATCTTGGTTGATAATATGTATGTATTTCACTACAATCTTGTGGAGCAGGAGAAGCAGTTGTGGAGCAAGTGGAGCAGTTGTGGAGCAGGTGGAGAAGTTTTTGAGCAGGTGGAGCAGTTGTGGAGCAGGTGGAGCAGTTGTGGAGCAGGTGGAGCAGTTGTGGAGCAGGTGGAGTGATTGCGGAGCAAGTGGAGCGATTACGGAGCTATGGAGCAGGTAGAGCAGATGTGCAGCATTTGGGAGCAATTGCGGAGCATTTTGATAAAGTGGAGAGATTGTGGAGCGATTGTAAAGCACGTGGAGCAGGTGGAGCGACTGTGGAGCATGTGGAGCGACTGTGGAGCATGTGGAACGATTGTGGAGCGATTGTGGAGCAGGGAGAGTGATTGTGGAGTTGTTGATCGATTATGGAGTGATTGCGGAGCATGTGGGGCAGGTTGAGTGATTAAGGAGCAATTGTGGAGCATGTCAAGATTGAAAATTATGAGAGGATTGTATTTGCATAGAATCAGTGCTGAAAATTTTAGAATGTCTCTTTAAATTATCCCTCCGAATAAACTGCATCTGACAGATTTCGCACTGAATGGTCACACCTGAAGTTTTCATTCTGCAGGTCGTTATTTCATGGTGTTGCAAATTCCGCAAATCTGTAAATGCTTTATCACAGATGCTGCAACAGAGATGCATCATTGGCACTTTGCGTCTGTCTGTACTGTTCCAAGTGATACTGAAACGAATATGTATTAAATAAGCATATTTATACATTTCTCGTCCATTTCACCATGATGCCTCGAAGAGGTAAGTCCGTAGCTGGAAGCGGGATCGTCGTTATGTTGATCAACAATCTACCATTCGAGCTGCACATTCCCGGATACAGGTTCTGCGGGCCTGGAACGAAGATAGCTAAAAGATTGTCACGTGGTACACAGCCATAAATGCACTGGACGAGGCGAACAAGCAGCAAGACATTGATTACTCCTTAAGCAAGGATCTGGAAACCCGACACCAGGCAGTCAATATACTTGCACAGAAGGACGACGAGATAAGGAAATCGACACTAGACTCAGAGAAAAAATAGCCGCCTCGGGTGTATCCAATGTGATGAAGGCCAAGGTGAAGATGGAAATAGGAGATGTGAGTAAAAGAAAGGCACCGGGTAAAATGGGAACAGGTATAGAGAGCAAGAGAAAGGCACAAGTGAAAAAAAAGTGATGACATAGGGAAGAAAAGCATGCAAGGCCAAGAAAACATCTAAAGGCGGATTTTTTCCATTGCTTTTGCCTGCACTTGGCGCTTTCTGGGGCCTAATCGGAGCCACGAGTGGCATCGTCTGAGCCGTCAACACAACACCGAACGAACGGAAGCAGTTTTCCGAGGCCCAAAGATATAATGCAAATATGGAAGCTATCGCCATTGGTAAAAAAAACGTCCAAGGCCTCTACCTAAGGCCATATCCAGTAGAAGGCGGAAGTGTGCAAAAGCGACACAGCAGGAAGTGGCGTTTATGAAATCTATACCGAAACGACCACTCACGAATGTGGATTTGGAACTGTTAGCACGCAAATTGGAAATACCACATTTCAGGGGAGTGTTTATGAGAAAAACTTTGCCCCCTAAATCCAAGAGAGACGAATGTGGCATAATTAATCTGGACATGACAGCCGGGCCCAGTACACTCTGGGTAGCTGATGTAAAATGGAACAAATATGCATGCAGACTATTATGACAGTTTCGGGAATTTGCGTCCTCCACCCGAACTGCAATGGTACCTGACAGGAACGAAGCTGTCATACAACTACGAGATGGAGCAGATGCCTAATACGTAAAACTCTGGACATTTGTGTCTTCGCTTCCTGGTTCGTTCGTACAAGTAATTGTATAAAATGGCTATACATCGACAGGAAACCATCTGTCATGTCGATAACGCTTACCTTGACTGGTCGTGAGGAGTGGCAAGAAGTTAGACTTTAAAAGGTCAAAACGAATGAAAATCATTAACTTTTATTAAAAAGGTTTAGAGCTTGACTGTGTAGTTAGTTTACAAAGAGCATAATGATTATGATGAGTTGGGAGCAACAAATTTCGGAGTAGGAGTCGGGCGCCGACCAGCCTCGATGTTTTGATGTTACCTGACCACCATCTTGGAAGTTTGAGATCTTAACCATGACCTTTATTGACCTTGACCCTGTTCCCTAGACCTTGGATAACCTTGAACCCAAAAATTTGTAAAATTTTATAAAAAATTCCCAAAATTTAAAATCTATAAAAAATACCATCAAATAAAATTTATAAATTAAAAAAAATTTAAATTTACAATGTTTTAAGGTAATGGCACCCGGCCAGGCACAATGCGCCACTCATGCTCAGTCCAGTCGGTCGGTGGTTATATTGAATAAAGGTGACCTTGACCCATGACCTTGACTTTGACCCTATCATCATAACCATGGATAACTTTAAACCCAAAAATTCTCAAAAATTATAAAACATAAAAAAAAAGTTTAAAAAATAAAAAAATAATTCAAAAAATTTAAAGATTTACAAGTAGGAGATCTTATGTTCTATGACAGATGAATCGACTAAGCTCCCGACACGACCGACCCTCGTCAGGTCAGGCAGTGTCCATCTCGTCAGCCATGTAAGATGTCGATGACCTTGATCTTGACCTGTGACCCTGACCTTTACCACATTCCCGTGACCTTGGATGACCTTGAAACTAAACAATTACCAAAAAATTTCACAAAATACAAACATTAGAAAAAAATTTAATTGAAAAAAAAAGTCACATCGATGACCCCAACCACCATGTTTGATGCCAGTGACTTTATCCCCAATGACCTTAAAAACAAAAACTCGAGAAAAAATTGTAAAAAATTGAATAAATTCATAAAATTTGGCGAACATTTTACATTACTGACTACGACCCCTATGTTAGATGCCAGTCACCTTGACTTTTGACCTTAACCCCATTGAACCTTTGACCATGAACCCAAAAATTCAAAAAATTCAAAAATATTCCAACAATATAAAACATTAAACAATTGTAAAAATATTTATAAAAAAATACCTAAAAATGTAATTTAAAACCAATAAAAAATTAAAATTTCCAAAGGTGTGGCTTGGATGGGACAGGGGACTAGATCCGACCAGTTACCATGTTATAACATTACCGAAACACAATATTGAATCTAAGTGACATTGAACTTGACATTTGACCTTGACCTAATGAACATAGTTATGAACCCCAAAAATTACAAATTCCTCTAAACATTTTAAGTAATTAAAAACTTCCAAAAATTTATAAAAATGTATAAAAAAATTTAAAAAATTGATTAATGATTAATTTTAATATTTATAAATAGTTTATTTTAAAAACTTACATTTCCAGATGTTTCCTCAGTATAACATTCAGCAGAACACTGACCCCCTCCATTCAATCTCATTAAATTAATAATACCCTCTCCTATCCCCTCACACTTAACTTATTCTGACATATGCGCTCCTTCTATATTAGTTTTTTCGTTTGTCATTTGTTTACTTTTTCATCACCTTGGTGATGCTTGTGTATTAATTATCTATTTCGACAGAGGTACTGCCGATTTAGTCACCATTTTGGTTGCTGTCGACCATGACCTTGACCCCAATGACACTGAACTCGAAAAATCTAGAAAAATCAGTCCATTTAATTGTTTATTACTAGCTGGTCACAATAAGGAGCCATACCGACTAAACATATTAGCCAACGACTGAATGCACCCAAGATTGAGTCAACCAAGACTAACTCCACCCATGACTAACTACACTCAATACTGGTTCCTGACGATACTGATTGAGCCAAAGACTAACTCCTGACAAGACCAGTACCGGCAAAACTGGCTAGACCAGTCGAAAAGACCAACCTGCCATACCACCCACCTATACAAACAAACAATGATGGAAAATCTCGAAAAAAAAGTATAGTAATAATAGTCTTGTAGCTACATCTTCGCAGAAAATTTTGGCAGAATCTTCGCAAAATATTTCTATCAGAGCTGACCATACCAAAGTGTCATACTAACTTTCCAAGTCAACTTACCAGGCCAACCACCTAGTTGCGAAACATTCCAAAAAAAAAATATTCCCCTGATTTTACTCGTTCGCCATATAGAACTCATCCATTTTAAAAGTCCCGAATAAGGCATAATACTTCAGATCGAACCATAGCCATCCTCCTGCATATGTTCATATACATTTTATCTAAAACTGACTCGCGCAATTGATTGTTTACACCATTGAATTAATAAGTCTTTCCGAGAAGCAGAAGGGAGTATATAAGAAATTAAACATGCATTAATATCTATACACACATTAAATTTATTTACTTATTATATACACTATATCATTCTTATTATTTTGTACATTCGATCTTTACATTTCTCAGATTTTTGAAGATGATGGCTAGTAGCCAACAGTCTCAAATGAAATAAACTTGATCCTTCAGTTCATCGATGAGTGAAGATATCTCAACAAAGTGTGTGATACCCCCGCGTTTTTTAAGGTCAACCAAATGTCTGAGTCTATCAACAAGTTCATTCGGAAATATGTAACGAGCGTTCTTGACGCCTTCTGCCTTCTTCACACCACTTGTCGAAGGAAACTCATTGGTGAAATGTGTAGGAACGTCAAGAGAATCATCATCCTTCTCATCAGATACTTCATCAATACTGTCTTCATAGTCATTATCATCAATGCTGTCTTCATAATCGTCTTCACCTGCTATTTCATTCTCAATATCAAGTTTACTATTCTTTGTAGGAGTTGCACAGCCATCATCAGTATTTAGAGCCGACAACCGTTTATTTCGAAGTTCGTAGACTTCACACGAACGTCTTACAAGTATACATTCCACACATACCGACTCTACCACACCTCGTAGGTCTCTCATTCCATCATTAGCATTAACTGATCTGTCCAAATCTTCTTAATTTCGCTGATTGCAGTAGGTCTTCTGACCTGAGTAATCTCTCCTGAAGCTAGATACTTTTTTATTTTGCATGGGTAATAAACCTTATGTGCAGAAACATAAGTACTTTTAATATATTTTTTTCGAATCTATTGTTTGTACTTGCATTATACGAGATTTTGTATCTGAATGGCATCATGAGGGGCTGATAGAGCGCAAGTATGCTAGCAAGCTTCAGAATTCTTTCTGGGCATGATGGAGGTGCACAAAGTTTGTCGCAAAAATGAACACCGATAATGGGTGATTTAGCTCTTGCTTCTGAACTCTGGAAAATTTATCCTTCGTATGTCTATGCCTGGGCTGAAACATTGCCAACATGCGTATGTTTCTCTGCAGGTTTATAAAGAACTGGGGACTATTTTAGAATCGGTATTTAGCTCTGATATTTTGATGCGTACTCTGTAATTTAAAAATAATTATATTAGGGGACTGAACTTTTTTTATTTATTTATTTATTTTAATGGTAAGGTTTTTGGTGTGTGAACATAGACGTTTACTCTGAAGGTTCAATATTAATACAATTAAAAATAGTAAGGTTTTTTTCACCTCGGAATATCGCTTCGATTCAGAAATATAAATATGTAGCACTGGTCGGGGCATGAAGTATGTTATCTTAAGTTCTTTACTGGGCAATTTTCCCCTTTATTTCTGCAAGGGATGTCCCGTTTTCTCTTATAATTTGGTTTCATGCGTGCGCGTGTGTGCATGTAAATAAATAAATAAATAAATATATATATATATATATATATATATATATATATATATAATGGGTGCAAAAATGTCTTAGATTTTCCCGTCGCAACAAGGGTTAAATATTTTATTCATGAAAGGAGGTTTACACTTGTATTTGCAGATGTGAGCGAGTCGAATATTCTGTTACATTTTTTCCTCCTAAACGGTTTAGCATTAATTGACCACAGTGTACGTGGGCGTGGATATATGCATTTCTAAGTATATGCATCAGCGGGTGAAAGAAGTCGTTCGTTGGATTACGAAGATGATAATTATGACCCAGTTATCAAACTGGCCAACAACGCATCGTGTGCGAAATTGTAGCTTTAAATACATGTAAAATGCAAAATGGTATCTTGGTTTGCCTGAAATATGCAAGGAAGTTAATACATACACATTTGTCGCCATTACGTGTTGCATTTTTTTAAATGTTTTTTGTCCTCGAAACGTGGCTTGTTCGTGATTCTGAATGCCCGATGCTCCGGATTCGATGTGAGAGAAAATGGCACAACTCCCTTCCTCTTATTAATGAGCACACATACATATTTTTATTCGTGACTGTATTAGATTCTCGTAAAATAGTAGAGTGAGTTTAAATTATCTAGGTGGTGTGCAAGCTTAAATAATAATTAAAGTAAATTTTATACTATTTTGAGACAGAGCGAGTTGCTAGGGCAAGCGGGAACAAGTAAGGACTCGACTAAGAAACCATCCCGGCATTCACCTCCAGTAATTTTTAAACTACAAATTTTGGCCGAACGAGTCGAGTATCGAACCCGGGTCCCCTTGACCATGGGTCTTCCTTGGTGTTAACTTGTTCGTGCAGATATCTGTGCTTATTATCCTATGAATTAAAGTTGGCTTGTGTGAGAAATAAACAACCTGCTGGAGCGACAAGCCTCCCTCCCTACGTCGGTCAATGCGCTAGGGTTATGTCCATTTCAACACCTGGTGCAGCACGGCTGGCCGTGTGCGGGAGCTTAGATTACGACTGCACGTGCCTCTCGTTTACTTTTTTAATATGACTCGTGGCCACTTCTTTAAGTATGCTTTTGTCTTGACAGTTTTTTAATGCATCTATCAGTCTCGCCTGCAATTGGGATATTTCGCGCTCTGTGTGTGTGTAGGTGTGTGTGTGGTGTAGGTGCGTGTGTGGTGTAGGTGTGTGTGGTGTGTGTGTGGTGTATGTGTGTGTGTTTGACTTATGAGAAACTGGAGAATGATCGTCCCCCCCCGTATTTCTTAGTTTCACAGCATTACAAGGTATCATTGGTTTCGCCGGAATTAATAACAAATTTCACATTAGATTTTTTTATACGAAAAAGAACAAAGACGGAGTTCGAGCCAGAATTTATTTACAAAATAAATTGTACATATAATTAATTTTCTACATTCGAAAGGGTTTAACGTAACTCTAAAATTTCAAGGTCTCCATAATTCACTGACTGCAATATGCTCTAATTTTTTCGAACTTGTGAAGTCTTTCCTTATAAGTCTCGACGAGGTTGAAAGGTGGTGAATGAGAGCTGCATGCGCGTGTCTTTGCTGGAATTCATATTGTGGTATAAAGCTGCATGGTGGACTAGCATCTCGAAAAAAAAACTATATTTTAAGTCGTGTAATTCATAAAGAGTGAATACTATTTATACCTGCTGGACTAGAGGCCGCACACATATACATACACATGTTCAAATGTCACTCCTCATTCGACTAAAGTCATGTAGCAGTGAGGTGGGGGTGTTTTACCGCGAAACAGATATATCTCTTAATGGTGGGGGTTTACACGAATGCATGAAAATGCAGAAATTTGTTTGCAAAAGGTAACTGTTTTTTATTATTTTGTACTTGTGGTGGGTGTACCTCTATGCTAGCGTCTCCTCGGGTATGTAACACAGTTTCTTTGAATATTCCATTGGTTATCACAACTCCACAATATAAGGGCTTCGGCAATGCACGGGGCACAGCAATATCTTTGATTTTTGCACTCGTGAAATCTTGTGGCGTAGGTCTCGACAAGCTGTCGAAACGGTGGGCAGCGGCAATGCTTGTGAAGGTCTACAAAGTTCGTTCCGATGGGGCACGCATTGTGAATTGCCGACTCTTGGCATCTTTCAAACACATACACAGGGTAATAGGGAATTATGGCAGAGTCCAGCATTGCTGGAATTTCCTCGTACGGAATATTTCCCTCGTCCCACCTTAGTCCATGCGTTTCGTATGTCTGTAGGTGGTACATCTTTTGCATGCTGCGGTCGAGGTGCTTCCATGGACGCGGCGGTAAAAAAGTGAAAACTTTGGTTTTCTCGTCTTCGTCACTGTACGAGATGGCAGTTTGCTTGATAACATACGAGTCCAACGAGCGTAAACTATTAATGTTGCAAAACATAATTTTTTCACTTTTTTTTGGTTAAATATAAAATAAATTTAGGTTTCCACGCACACACAGAGTTTTCAAAAGTGTTGTTCAAAGTCATTTAAAACTTTATCGAGGTTCATACACATCGGGCACCTTTGTTCTGTGTTGGTTTCCACGCCGGGTAGTGTTTGCCTGTAAATTTCTTGAAGGGGAGTATCTTCCACAGGTACAACTTGCACGCTGACGTCGTCTTTTAAGGGGAGGGCGTCTTCAACAAGGACGTCGTCTTCAATGGGGACGTCGTCTTCAACGAGGAAGTCATCTCCCACGGGCACAGACGTCGCGAGGGCTGCTCGACGGGCCTTGCACCAACCCCTGTGATGCGACGTGTCGGGAAACAAGGTGGTACAGCCTTTGAAACACTCTTTGGACGGGTGGCAGTCCCGTATGTATTCGTCCTGCTGCAGGTAGGCCGGCAAATACTTGAATACAGTCGATATTTCGTAAGGTGCGTAGACCAGGAGAAATTATTTCGGCAGGTACGGTATCTCGTCCCGTTTGTCCAAGGCACTAAGCGAGTGCACACTTCCAAATGACAATATTGCCGAAAGGATTTTATGGCGCTCGGACAACATGTGTATATTTGTAAGAGCGAGAAAAGTGACTGATTTACCGAGGGGGCTCAGGTTGCGCCTTATAAAGAGTTTTTAAGGGGAAAGATAGTCCGAACTCGCGATTAAAGTAGGCCGCCGATTGGTCGGAACGAAGGTTTCCGAAACGCACGAGCAATTAGTCAATCCAAGATATTGTCACGTGATGTGATTAGCCAATGAGAATCAGGGACCGAGAAAATAACTTTCCTTTGTTTAGTGTATCGATTCAAAATGAGATTATTAACAACAAAATAAAGAATGCCAAATATTTTTCAGTTAATGAAGAAAATGATGATATTAACATAGAGGAGAGCTTTATAGCATATCGAGTGGCTGAAGAAATCTCCGGAGAAGCTCTCACTGAACTTATGTTAAAGGAAATTGCCGAATGTGTACTAAACATGAAAGTCTGTCGGGGGCAGGGTTACGATAATAGCGCCAATATGGCAGGAATCCACAAAGGAGTTCAAGCTCGTATACTAGAAGATTTCCCTCTGACTTTTTTCATGCCTTGTGGATGCCATAGTCTGAACCTGGTAATTGCCGATGGAGCGAAATCCTTGGTAAAATCTACATCTCTATTTGGAATTCTCCAGTGTATTTATACAATATTTGCAGATTCTACAAAGCGTTGGTGCGTGATCAGTGAACATTTCAAGAATCTCGCGCTAAAAGAAATATGTGAGACACGATGGGTTGCCCGCATATCTGCGGTTCAGGCTGTTTGCTATCAGTACGTCAAAGTCCGGGATGCTTTGATCGAATTGAATGAGAAAACGGACGACCCTCAAACAGCGAGTGAGGCTCATTGCTTAGTCAACCAGATGGAAGACTTTTCTTTCTTAGAATGCTTACTAGTATGGCATGATTTGCTGTTTGAAATCAATATCATCAGTAAAAGTCTTCAAGGGAAAGCCAAAGGCGTTAGTGATGCTGTGAAGAAGTTCAATAATTGCTTGGACTTGTCAGACAAATTAAGAGCAAGTGGATACAATAACGCAATAATTTCCGCAAATTAAATTGCAGAATAGCTAGAAATACA
This sequence comes from Clitarchus hookeri, assembly GCA_002778355.1. NCBI lineage: Eukaryota > Metazoa > Arthropoda > Insecta > Phasmatodea > Phasmatidae > Clitarchus > Clitarchus hookeri. Next base: position 63,405 of record NQII01004705.1, on the reverse strand, counting down.
ACCAGTCTTCCCTGAAAAAAGAATTCGCAAAAAGAAACGTCTTTTTGTACGAAAGTGGTGACGAAGTGCAAAAATCTGCAGAAGACACATTCAAGAGGGAGGTCTTTTATCCATTGGTGGATACAGTTGTAACTTCAGTGAAAAGGAGGTCAACTGCAATTAATAACCATAATTCGCAGTGGGGTTTTTTACATAACGTGGCTAACCTTCCAGCAAGAGATGACTTAAAATAAAGTGGTTTGAAACTAGAATCCCTCTTAAAAAAATACTGACGACCTGTCGGATATCAACGGCAATGAACTTTTTTTGTAAACTGCAACATGTGAATTCCATCTTGGAGCTGAAAGAACTCCAAGTTCAACCTATTGGTGTGTTGCGGGAAATCAAGAAAACAGGCAGCAAAGACTTATTTATGAATCTCTGGATTGCACTAAGAGTTTGGTTAAACACACCAGTGACAGTTGATAGTGCTGAGCGTAGCTTTACTAAGCTAAAACTTATAAAGACATATTTACGCTAAACTATGTCACAAGAGAGACTGAATTATCTTGCCATCTTGTCCATTGGAAACGATAAGGCACGAAAAATAGACTTTAAGGAAATTCTCATGACATTTGCTCGCGCAAAAACCAGGCGAATACTATTTAGTGTTTAGTACCTTAACTTTATTTGATAAACGGGGTTCCCTTTTCTATATTCTATTCAATGTATGTATAGAGGTTTTCCACACTATTAATTTGCATTAATAACGCCTATAGTATTTGTTTATGATTCTTAAGATTTTCTCACAGTATTTGTATTAATTGGATTTTCAATACAATTTTATTTAAAAACATATTTTAATTGTTATTTTAATTCTGGACTCTGGTATTCTTGTAAGGTAATCCAATTGGGTGTCTCTTTTATGGCACAAAAACACAGACAGCGACGCAACGAACGCAGGGGCTTGGAACTTGTCTCACCAATGAGNAGATAATGGACCTCCATTTACCACGATCCTGACATACCTACCTCCTTCGCTTTATCCACATTCATACATCTCTAATGTAACAACATTATATGGTAGTGGTTTAGAAAATTTCTTTGAATACAACATTAATCGTTTTGCCTCTGACCGCCAGCACATAAATATTTCTGTTTGACGTGATACGCGAAAGGGCTACGTATAGTTGTCCGTGTGAAAAACATGCTCCATTCAATTCCACTCCAGACACATTCAGTTTTTGACCCTGTTCCTTATTTATGGTCATACCATGTTGTGATGACACCCTATCACCATATTGGATCTGGGAGACCTTGACCCTGTGATCGTTACCTTGAACCCTATTATTAAAAAAAAATCGCTAAAACTTTAGAAAATATTATAAAAATCGAGGAACATATAACGTTACCCTACCCTACCGCTCGCTCACCCCACCAAACCTCACCTCATCACATCCCCCCACCACCCGTCACCATCATAAAAAAATAAAAAGTCTAAATAATCTAGGAACATATAACGTTAACCTTTCACGACCACTCTCCTCCATCCCCTCCCAATCATAAAAAATCAAAAAATTGAGTCGAAAAATCGATGGAGATATAACGTTTAACTCACACTCACGCCACCACCCCAACAACCCCCTCCCCACCGCGCTTTCTACAACCACCACGCAAAAAAACTCAATCATAAAAATTCTAGAATAATAGTAAAAATCTAAACAATAATTCTAAAAATTGTGAAACATATAATGCTAGCTAACACACCCCTTCCACTCACCACACCTCCCAAAACCAACATATCCACCCGCCGCCACAACCCACCCAATCATAAAAAATCAACAAATATTTCAAAAAACGAAAGAAACTAATAAAGTTTTAGGAACATATTACATCACTGACTCCGACACCCGTGTTAGATATTGGTGACCTTGACCACAATTGCCTTGAACTAGAAAAACCAAGGAAAAATTGTAGGATAAATATCAAAAGATAATAATAATAGTTTAGGAACATATTATATCACTGACTCTGTCACCCATGTTTGATATGGGTGACATTGACCTTAACCCTAATTACTTTGAACTCGAAAAACCGAGCACAAATGGTAAAACACTAAATTCTATCCTACTAATACACTTAGGAGACAAAAATCATGGGTAACTCCTAATATCACGTCGGACCTCCTTTTGCCCGGCGAAGTGCAGCAACTCGATGTGGAATGGACTCAACAAGTCGTTGGAAGTCCCCGGAAGAAATATTGAGACATGCTGCCTCTATAAACGTCCATAATTGCGAAAGCGTTGCTGGTGCAGGAGTTTGTGCACCAACTGACTTCTCGATTATGTTCCATAAATGTTCGATGGGATCCATGTCGGGCGATATTGGTGGCCAAATCCTTCATTGGCTGGAATTGTCCAGAATGTTCTTCAAACCAATCGCGAACAATTGTGGCCCGGTGACATGGCGCATTGTCATCTATAAATATTCCATGGTTTTTTGGGTACATGAAGTCAATGAATGGCTGCTAGTGGTCTCCAAGTAGCTGATCATAACCCTTTCCAGTCAACGACCGGTTCAGTTGGACCATTCCATTGTAAAAACAGCCCACACCATTATGGAGCCACCACCAGCTTGCACCGTTCCTTGTTGACAACTTGGGTCCATGGATTCGTGGGGTCTGCGCCACACTCGAACCCTACCACCAGCTCTTACCAACTGAAATCGGGACTCATCTGACCAAGCCACGGCTTTCCAGTCGTCTAGGGTCCAACCGATATGGTCACGAGCCCAGGAGAGACGCTGCAGGCGATGTCGTGCTGTTAGTAAAGGCACTTGAGTCGGTCTTCTGCTGGCATAGCCCAGTACAGCCTAAGTTCGCCGCACTATCCTAACGGACACGTCCGTCGTACGTCTCACATTGATTCCTGCGGTTATTTCACGCAGTGTTGCTTGTCTGTTAACACTGACCATTCTGCGCACACGTCGTTGGTCTCGGTCATTAAGTGCAGGCGGTCGGCCACTGCGTTGTCCATGGTGGGAGGTTATGAAAGAAATTAGGTATTCTCGGCACACTCTTGACACTGTGGATCTCGGAATGTTGAATTCCCTAACCATCTCAGAAATGGAATGTCCAATGCGTCTAGCTCCAACTACCATTCGGCGTTCAAAGTCTGTTAATTCCCGTCGTGCGGCCATAATCACGCCAGAAACCTTTTCACATGAATCACTTGACTACAAATGAAAGCCCAACCAATGCACTGTCCATTTATACATTTTGTACGTGATACTGCTGCCATCTGTATATTTGCATATTGCTATCCCATGACTTTTGTCACCTCTGTGTATTATAAGTACGAAAGTCTGCATGTGTGTATATTTGTTACCACTCAGGACCATAACGGCCAAATAGATTTTGATAAAATTTGGTATGTAGGTACTTTAGGTCCTGTAATAAGTCATAGGATACTTTTTATCCCGGTAAATTGTACGGGTCCTGAGGAATAACAACAAAACCTAATTCTGCAACTGCTGGGAACGTGACCGAACTCAGCTATATAACGACTGAACGGATTTTGATGAAACTTGGTATGTAGGCACTTAAGGTCCTGGAATAGGACATACGATACTTTTATCCCGAAAAATTGTGCAGTTCCCATGGAATAACAACAAAACTTAATTCTGCAATGGCTGGGAACGTGACCGAAATGTTTTTTCCTGTGGTGTCAGAGTTTATCACGCCGCCCAAGGACCTCTGAAATGGCTTAACGACTGCTATCAATCGATAAAAACCAAGACCGAATATTTAACGTCGCCTCCGAACCTGAAAGTGCTCAGATGTTGTGCCATTAAACGGTCACCCAGCCAAATGTGTACCGCTGGGAACGTTGCTTAACTTTGGTGATGGATTAAGATCCCTCAGCCAAGAGCAAGAAGTAGTACCTAGTTTCACTTATTTCTAAAATACAACTTGATGAAACTCACGTTTTGATTTTCATACATCGACGTTGGAAAGCGAAAACGTTGTAACTACGCGACAGTTGTACAGATACACTCCAAAAAACAATACCCTACTTCTTGCCTATCGGAAAAAGAATATTTCCTTTCTTTTGGGTTGCTGTAATCAGTTAAAAACCCAAGCCAACATAGTATAATTTAGTAATTCTGTTTTCACATAAATGTATTTTTTTTCCCAATGTATGTATTAGTGTTCACTGTAAAACTCAATTGTACCAGGCTAAGCCGGGCTGATTCGCTAGTAAACTAATAAAAGTTCAGGAACATCACTACGACACCTATTTTGGATTCTGGTGGCCTTGACATAAATCCCAATGATCTCAAACACGAAAATATGAGAAAAAATGGTAAAAATAAAATATATTCGAAAAATCAAAGAACATAATACATTACTGATTCTGACCACCATGCTCAAAGTTGGCGACCATAAACTTATCCGAAATGACAATGATCATGGAAAATCAAGAAAAAATCGCGAAAAATTACAAAAACGTTAAAAATTACTCTGAAGAACAAAAAAAACTGATACACATGCCTAGTATCGTGTAGGGCTCCCAAGCACACAGAAGTGCCTCAATACGACGAGGAATGGACTCGACTAATGTCTGAAGGTATGCAGGAGGCAATTTACCCCATGAATCCTGCAGGGCAGTCCGCAAATCCAATCTGCGCCAATTTGAGAAAGGGTTGCACGTCTGTCACGTTTAATGATTCTCGTTAGTCGTCATTTGTCCCGTTCTTTCACGATCTTTTTCCGGCCGCAGCGATGTCGAAGATGTGATGTTTTACCGGATTCCCGATATTCACGGTTCACTCGTGAAATGGTCATACGCGAACATCCAAATGTTATCGCTACCTTGGAGATACTATGTCCCATATCTCGTGCGCCGACTATAAAACCACGTTCAAACTCACATAAATCTCGATAACCTGCCATTGTAGCTGCAGTAACCGATCTAGCTGATTGGTTCCATACCTCTGTTATTTGCATAAGTACGCCTATACCAGTTTTTTTGGCTCTTTAGTGTATGTACCTAATGCGAAAAAACGTTGTTGGATGTGTGTGATCCTTAAAGTTCGATTCTCGTAAAGATAGCAGAGCGCAACCTATCCCTGGAACGACTATCAGCAGACGGCTGAACCTCCACATCTATATTTCATTGGTTATGTAGCAGATTAACATTACGACCTGCAAAGCAAATTATTGGCTTTATGAAATACACATAAATCCCCAAACCCACCCCGTGCCACTAACACACCACTCGTCGCTCCACTTCCTTTGCCATTTACTCACTATAGCTCAGCCACCATCAACATCCAGGCATGTCACCAACCCGTCAACCGCCTGCCCCACCCTCCTTCACACAATAACTTACCATAGCTTGTCTCCTTACCATCCACCAACCACACTATTCTCCACCCCTCCAGCTTTCTCTAAACGAAACTCCAATCGTTTCCTGAAGACACTGACTCCACCCTTAGACTGCACACACTCGCATAAATTTTATCTAAAACTGACTCTCGCTATAGATTGTACACAGACTTAATAAGTCTTTCAGAGAAGCAGAACGGTTTGAATAAGAAATGAAACTAACATTATTATATATACATAAATCTTATTTACTTGCTTACTATATGCATTCTATCTCTAATTATTTCATACATTCTATCTGTATATATTTACCAGATGTTTGCTCATCATGGTAAGTAGACAACAGTCTCATCTGACATAACACCGATCCTTCAGTTCAATAAAGATAGAAGATGTCTCGTTAATGTGCAAGAAATCTCCATCTTGTTACAAAGCGATCAAATGTTTGATTGTATCAACAAGTTAATTCAGGGCTTCGGTAAACATGCAGTCAGTATTTTTAACGTCTTCTGTTTTCTTCATGTCGCTCGTTGCAGGAAATAAACGAGCGGCTAAGACGCCTTCTGCCTTATTCACACCACTTTTCGAAGGAAACTCGTTGGTGTAATGTGTGGGAACGTCGAGGGAATTATCATCCTTCTCTCATCAGATACTTCATCAACACTGTTTCTATAGTCATTATCATCAACGCTGTCTTGATGATCGTCTTTACCTCCTGTTTCGTCCTCAATATAAAGTTTAATTTTTCTTGTAGTATTCGCATGGTCAGTAGACAACCGTTTATTTTAAGTTTCGTCAACTTCACTTGAATGTCTTGCAAGTGTACATTCCACACAAACCAACTATACTGAACTCATTCCATCTTTAGCAATAACGGCGTCATCATTATCACTTGCCGAATCTTTACCCGCCGATGCAGCATGGGGTATTGGCAACATTACTTGCTGGCTCCCAGTAGACGAACCCTTGCATATCTCGATTTATTCTATCAGTGTATCACCTTGCATAAACTGCACGGTACCAATGTCGTAATGTTTCATCTCGCGAAAAGGACTTTTCGTAGAGGCAGTTCTCTCATGTTGTCGAGAAAGACAATTTTTTGCTGAAGATCTTTCCACAGTAGAAACACTGCTTTCCTTGTAATTTTACTTGTAATTTTCCAGCTGTGTGACAAGGTACATCCATAGAGGTAAGCTTTATAGTAGACTTCGTACAATCATTGGCTTGCGTCATATTCATTAAAAAACTGAAGTTCTTTATTATTTGCCTAGCTACTGCTCTAATTATAAAATCATTAAAATATTTCATTAGTGAGATTAAAGCATTTTTGTACATCCATTTAACCATACATTTTATCTATTTCCTTGATCACATTACCGTGCAGTTACATCTTCAACAGTTTCTCCCAGACAAGTTCTTTACTCAGCTTGAACTCATGCTCTGCTGATAACCGATCCTGCTCCGCAAATACCCCCTAAACGCCACCTCCTGTTCTGTATATGACCCCTAAATTACCCCTCAATGACCCTTAAATGACATCCAAATTACCCCAAAATGACCTTAGTAGTGTATATATGGGGCTGCGGGGACAATCTATTTTAAATGGGAGTGTGTGGATGTGACTGTGAGTCTTCGACTCGACTCGGTAGTGCGGTTATGTCCACTAACCCTTCAAGAATATCTGTCTATTTCTGTCAGCCATGTTAATTTTTATTGGCATAGGCTATGTCAAATCGAATATCTGTATTTATTATCCTATTAAAAAAATTATTTTTTCATCTGGCACAGCACCTACACCCAAATTGTAGATGGTGTAGATTTTTGCTACCTATAATTATTAGATTCATTTAATAAATATAAAGATTTTTTTTGTAACATGCAGGTAAATTTTTTTTACAAATTAAAAATAAAGCAATTTTATAGATTTGTATTCATACTGTGCATCGTATTTTGCGAAACCATGCAGAAATATTCTTTCCTCTCTCTCTTTCAACTTCTCCATTCACACCAGTTTACCATAAAACCTATATATTTTACTTAAAAAAAATTTCATTCATTGGGTTGCCTTTCTAAATTAATGACGATTTTCCTTTGTCTTTCTTTTGCTCTCTCTTTTCCCACTGTCTCTCTCTCTCTTTCCCTCTATCTTCTTTTATACAAATATCTTTAAATTATAAGAAATATAATATATGTTTATTTTCGAGCAGCATTCCAAACACCGACGGATTATTAGTAGCTAGATAATGTATGTTCGAAGATAGCGTCTTGACAGGGAGCCGGGAGCCAGAAGCTTGGTAAGGAAATTACAAACCTCATGTATTTGCATTCCGCTTCGGCGGCGGCCATCTTGGCTGCCAGTTCCAAAATTTGCCAAAATTCCAATAATTTCCAAAATGGTGGCAAGTTTTTTTTTAAATTAATAAAAAAATTTAATTTTTACAAAATAATTTTTTTAAATTAATGTTTTTAAAATATTGATTTAATATTTTAAAAGTGTGATGAAATATTTCAAAAGTAAAAAAAATTCTTAACATTTAAAAGTTCCAAAAAATTATTATTTCTCACTCATTTCTTGGTGGCCATGTTTATTCATTGGGCATCCCTAAGGCAACACCAAGGAGTAGGCCATGTTGGTTGTGGCTCCCAAAGATGCCACCCTGTCGTTAAGTCATGCTCAGGCATTCTAGGTGCCACTGTGACACAATGGATAGAGCACAACTCCATGCTCTTGCATTCATACACCAACGGCGGCTCCCAACAGAGACGCCTGGCAGGACATAGCTTCGGGGGGCTATGGGACTTCATGCTCTCGCATTTCATAGCAAGGGGGGTGCTGTGGAGATTCAATGGATAGAGCACAACTCCATGCTCTTGCATTCATGCATCGATGGCGGCTCCCAACAGAGATGTCAGCCACGACATAGCCTCGGGCTACGGGACTTCACGCTCTCGCATTCCATAGCAATGGGGGTGCTGCGGTGACGCAATGGGTAGATCGCAACTTCATGCTCTCGCATTCACAGGGGAGGGGGCGGGCGTGTCCCAAAAGAGACCCCTTAGATGGCAAGTTAAATATCACACTCTAGCCTTCCATTTCAATGGCGGCCACAGTAGCATAGTGGATAGAGTGGATGTTAAAACATCACGCTCCTGCATTCTCAGGGGAGGGGCAGACGTGCCCCAAGAGAGATGCCTGCATGGGACGTTGCGAGTAGATGACATTTCGAATTGGGGGCTATGGGAATGTAGTGACTAGAGCATATGTAAAATAACTTCATGCTCTTGCATTCCATTGCGATGAGGGGGAGGGTGCAGCAGTGATGGAATGGATAGATGGAAGTTACATGTCACGCTCTAGCATTCCATTTCTTGGGGAGGGGGGCTGTGGTAGTGTAGTGGATAGAGTGCAGAACTTCGTGCTCCCGCATTCGCAGGGAGGGGGCAGACGTGTCCCAAGAGAGAGACACCTGCCATGACACATATATATGCTCGGGGAGGGGGGCTCTTTACAGCAAAGTGCCCACCACCATGAGTC